>CM065466.1:27423082-27539385 GCA_032872475.1 Leptopilina myrica (nomen nudum) | reverse complement strand
GGCTTCCAGAGAATCATAAATTAAAGTTTACCCGTTCATTGCTTTTATAAAGCTTTCATTTTTTTTTACTGAATTCGCTAGAAACTCGTTAATCGGAAAGTTGTTTTACGTCGCTGAATACAAATCTAGGACCAGATTTTAAAAATTAAAAATGGCGGGTCCAATATGGTGGACATGAAAATTAAAAATTCACTGAATTTGTCCTTGCGAAAAAAATAAATTGTAATTAACAAATAACAGAATTGTACTAATAATAGTAACAAGTTGTAACTAACAAATAAGAAAATTCTAAAAACAAAAAATAATCGACAATTTATCAAATTGTAATAGTAAATAGTTTACTGTATTATAAAAAAACATGTGCATTTTATGCAGTAGAACAGGATCCATAGTCAATTTAATGAATTCAGAAGCATGCGTCAAACAAGTGTTCGGATAGCACTCTCTTATGTCGAGTAGCATTTTTTATGTAAAAAGGGCATGCATTTTCGTTTAAGCGGAGAGTATTATTATTATTCTAAATTTCGAAATATCGGCAGTTGTTCTGAGGGCGACAACAGTTTTGGAGACGAATCTCATTAGTGTCAACAATACCTTTATCTTCAACCATTAAGAAGACCCAGTTAAACGAGTACCCGTCAAATGATCACTATTTTTTATGATTCTTTGTGTAAACTTGATGAAATTGACCATTTGAGTTCCTTAAAGAGTTAACAAAAGAAATACTCCAAATATTTTTTAAAAATTCGAAAATTTTCAAAAATATTCAAACTTAAAATGTTTAGCATAATTATTAGTTTTAATGATTTATTATATATACTTCAGTTAGGGGTCGTCCATAAACTACGTTAACAATTTAGGGGATGGAGTCCAAAAATCTAAAAAAATGCATTGAACGCAATGGTGACGAGGGAGGAGGGGGTCCAAAAAGTATAAAAAATTGTTAACGTAATTTATGGACGACCCCTTATATTAAAACAATTGAGATGTGTTTTCTTTTAAATTACTCGTATTTAGAAACATTTTTACACAACTAAATATTGACCTAAAAAACAGAAAATTTTTGATTTTTATTAACAAAATTCTTTTTTTTAAATAAATCGAAAAATATATTTTTTATATCTTTCAAAAATTCATGGACATTCTTTATAATCTCCATGGACTAGGGTGCAAGAGCTGCACCAGCTTACAGCATTAGAGTGGCTTACATGGTAAGATTAAATGTATATAGGATTGTTAATCCTAAAAGGGGGCCTTTTTTAAAATCAACCATTGCATTGAAGGAGAGATATGTACGCAGGTTGCGAGACTAACAATAAGTAACACCTCGAGTAACACTAACAAGTGTAAGACTGGTATTGACTTCTTCCTTGGACTTTTTCGTATAGAGATGTGAAAAATATTTTTTTTAAATTTTATGGCAGACAAGCTATTTTAGGGATTGAAAATTACAAAATTATACTTCAAATCCGCTAATCCCTAGTTTTTGGGATTACTAATTACGAATGTAAAGTCTGGTTTGCAAAATTCAAAATGATCGATATTCCGTCATATTGGATCCACCATTTTGAATATTAAACTTTATACTTATAATTAAAGACCAAAAAAACTCTAGTATCAAGTTTCAAGCGAATTGGAAGGATTTAAAAAATCTTCTATATTCTATAATAGCAAAAAAATGCTTAAATATGTGCAATTTCTTTATAGAAATTTCACATATTTAAGCAATTTTGTTTGCTATTTTTAACCCCTAAAATAGCATTTCTACTAAAATGAAAAAATTGATTCCGGTGGAATTTCGAACATACATTAGAATCGACAATAATAACTTCAGAACGTTAAAAGTTAACGGCGAGGTCTGCAGGTTGAGAGACGTCGTGACACGCTGAGACGCTTTGTGATACGCTGAGACGCGCATTATATGAAAATAGTGCCTTTGGGCAAATTCATTTTAAATCCTCAATATTCAAGTAATTCACGTGTTCTTTTTTTTAGAAAAGGTTATTTAATTCTACACATATAATTATTCATTCTTTCTCAATTTTAAATTATTTCCTAAATTATTTAATTAATAATTATTTTAAACTAATTTTAAATTAATTTTTTTAGGTCAAAATTCACATTTCGAAAAAATCAGTAATGAATTTTTTATTTTAGAAAAAAAATATTTTTTTTCGTCATTCGTCATTATTACAGCTATGGACAATTCTTGTTTTGTAGATAACTCTTCGATAACTTTTCTTTGTCAAAAAATATTTCTGGAAACAAAACCCGCCTCAACCTGCGTACCTCTTCCCAACCATTATATTCGAAAACAATAAAGTTAAAACTAAACTAAAATTTTTAAATATTACAGGAACTACAATTTTTAACAAAACAAAATTTTTTGACATATTGCTACGAAAAAGTAGTCATTTATAATTGTCATACATGCAAATTTTTTTTAAACTGATGCATTAAAAAGAATAAGAAAATGTCCCATTTAATTTTTAATTTTTTAAGACATCATTTGTTAAGAGGACGACATTTTAATAGTTCTTTTTTCACTTTCTCAGAAAATTAATTGATTTTTGTAATTTAAAATGATGACAAGTGTTGAAAGTTGAAACTTATTCTACAAAGTTTAAAGAATAAAACAAATTGTTTCTGTTGATCTAATGAGAAGCTTATAAATGGAATATAGTTTTAAAAAGTAAACATGGTCGAAAAAACCTAAAGCGTGTTTCATGTTCGTAAAATGATAAGTATTCAATTTCCATAACTAACATTTAAAAGAATTATTTTAAGTCGAATTTTTAAAATGCTGTATAAAAAATGACTCCGAATTTTTTCATCTAGATAAAATTTGAAATTTTGACTGAAATCCATACGAAAAGTGTATGCGATCATGAAGAAAGAATTTCATTCGTCTGTGAAAAAAAAGAAAAATATTCTCACCTTGTGGTCCAGGGGGGCCAGGAGGACCTCGTCTTCTTGGTCGATTTTCCACAAAATTCTGAGGTGTCTGCATTAATTCCGTTAATTCTGATATTTTCTCTATAATGTTCAAAATTAAAAGTGTTAACAATTTCTTTCAAAACAGTATCTAAAAGTTGCATTACATAAAAAGTAACTACTTTCGAAAAATTAAAATTGTTTTTTAAACATCTTATTTTAGACGATTCACATAAATTATAAAAAATTCTTTCTGTATTTCTCTGACGCATTTTCCTAATTTTCATAAAAAATGTTTTTTTCCTGAACTTTAGTTCCAAATTCTTCTAAACTTCAATCATTTTTCAAACTATTAGTTAGAAATTTTATAATTCTTCAAAAATCCGATTATATTTCAAAATAGTTTTTAAAAGTAAGAAAATTAATTTAGTTAAGAAGACCAAATTTTCTATTAATTGAAATTTTTTAAAATATTTATAATTTTTTTAAATTAAATTAAATTTAATTAAATTATTAAAATTTTCAAAGGACCCCGCATTGAATAAACTGAAAATGGCTTTCGGTTATGTATTTCCTAACCTTCGCTCAATTCTTTTTTTAAAGAGAAAACCTTTAACTAAAAATTTGGAAAATCTTAAGAATTTTAACCAAAGACCATTTTTAGTATATTTAGTGCGGTGTCCTTTTTATAGTATATAAACATTTATTTTTCGACAGGAAACAAAATTTGAAACAAATTTTCTATAAAACCATTTTCAAATTATTTAAAACAATTTTTATAAAAATTTATATTATAACGCATATTTAACATTCAATTATTATAATCTAAAATTTTAACTGTAATTTATTTTGAAATAAATTCTTATTCAAAAAATGCCTACAAGAATTCAATTATTTAAATAAAAAAATAAATAATTTATATTGAATACTCGATTATCTCTTCAAATTGAACACTAAAAAAGGATTACACAGAAATTTTGTCAAAATTTTAGCATATAATTAATTTTTCTCAAAGAATTTTATTAAAATATTTAAATAAAAATAAAATACAATTTGTGGAAATTTTGGAAAATAATTCAAAGATAATAAGATAATTGAATTCCTTTTGAATATTTTATAATTTATGAATATAATAGAATTTATTAGAAGAATTTTATTTGAAATATTTGAATTCTTTTAAAGGAATTGTATAATATTTATGAAAACCTAATCGCAAAAAAAATTAAATAGTATATTATGTTTTAGTAGATGAGTGCGAAAACTAAGTGTTTGAGATATTATGATATTATCTACTAAAAACAAAATTTACCTGTGGTTTCTAGTTAAATACACAGTAATACTATTGTATGTTTAGTCTAAATATAAAAATGGGAAATTTTTTAAGTTTAAAAAAATTCATATTTTTACCTGAAATAATTCGCAAACAGATGCTTTCGACTAATTCTACGTTCATAAAATTTTCAACTAATCCTGGTGGGCCCTGTGGTCCATCTCTCCCCGGGGGGCCCGGAAGTCCACTTTTACCATCAATTCCTGGTGGTCCTATAGGTCCTTTCAGTCCTCTTTCTCCCTTCTAAATTGATTTCCATTTTTCTCATACATTAGAACCTTACAATTAATTAATTACGTCTTTCAGTAACTAACTTATTAATACTGAATAAATTTTTTTGTCTACAATTTTATAATATAATAAATTTGTTATAATTATTTTTATTTTACATTATTATTACAGATATATTAATAATACAATTTTTTATTACTAATTATTATTAAAAATATTTTTATTATCAATGTATTATTTATTTACTTAGGGTAATGCGGAAAACCGGGAAATAGTAAATTATCTTGATCGGGAATTTTGAAATTTGTTATTAAAACAAATTTTTTTTAAATGTTTGATTTTTTAATGTTTAAATTCTTTCTATATTTCTAACAATAAATTGAACAAAGTAAACTTTTTAATATAATTCTTTAAAATAATGCCATTATTTTCAATACAATTTTAGTTAAATTGATTCAACAAATTTGAAAGAGAAAAAATTTCACACTTTATAAATTTTGTTTCAATAATATAATAATAATATTATTACAAAACTTATTCTCCAAATTTGAATTAGTAAAAATCTGACCTAATTAGAATAAAAGTGATACAAAATTGTTAACAATTAATTTTTAAACTATAAATAAAGTTAATAAAAAATAAACTTATTTATTTTTTATTATTAAAACAATAAGTAATATTTTAAAAGAAGATTTAAATAAAAAAATTATTATTATTTAAAAATTATTTTTTTCTAAAGTGTCATTTTTTAAAAGAAACTTACCGGACCATAAGGAGCGCCCGTAGGGAATGTTTCAAATTTATTGTTGACGTCTGTAAAGGCTTTTTCCATATTATTTTCATTTATGTGAAAATCATCTAAAGAATCGAACGAGTTTTTCTCCATCGAAGAAAATTGAACGTTCGAGTGACAAAGAGAACAGGAGGGACCTGGAGGACCAATTGGACCCTTAAAAATAATTTTTTTAAAATTAAGGACAAGAAAAACAATCCCTTATCACTAATAATGATGAAATGTTCAGAAAAATAACTTTTTATGTTCTTTTATTAGGGAAAGAGGAATTTTATAATGTTTTTTACCTGAATTCCAATATCGCCTTTCAGTCCTTGTGCTCCTGTTTTTCCTATTGGACCTACCGGGCCCTCAGTACCTGGATTACCCTAAAAAAGACCATAAAATAAATACATTTTTTATTTGAAAAAAATGGTATCTGAAAATACACTACAAAATAAGTATGCTATAAAATGTTTGTTAAAAAATATTTTAAAATAATTTTAAAAATTGTTAATTTTCTAGACAATTTAAACCATGTAACACCTTAAAGAAATTAAAATAGAAATTTTTAAAAATCCAAAAACTTGTACATTTTTTAGTAACTATACCTTTTCTCCTTTTTGTCCTGGAATTCTTGGAGGACCTTGAAATTCTGTAATATTAAATAATTTGTAAGTTATTAATAAAATTAATTAAATTATAATAAACAATTTAATTTATTTATTAATTTATATTATAGGTATCTTTTTCCTGAATTTCAGACAAAATTTTAACGCTAAAGAATATTCTGATTCACTCTCAAAATGATTATTAGATTCTCAAAAAAGTTTTTATTACATTTATTTACGAATATCTTTAATTATGAAATTATTTGAAAACCTCAACAGTTTTATTACAAATAAATATTTAATAATTATTATTTTTTCATGCATTAATAAACGGAGAAAAATGCAATTATTTTAAAATTGCCTTATAATGGTTTATAAAGGGGGTCGTATTTAAATGAAATGCCTCATAAACTATTTGTATTTATAGGTAAATTAATAAGGCAATATAAAGCAAGTGCTTTTTATAAACACGATTAATTTTACAAGTTCAATCAATTCAAGTTCTATTTCATGAATATTGCAAAACTGCAAAACAGCATTAATTTTTTAACACATCAGTTAGAAATATTTTTGCTCACAAATATGAATTTCAATGGAATTTGTCATTCTCGACATTAATATTATATTCTATTTTTAAAATGATATCAATATGTATAATATTTAATAATAAAATAAAATTTATTTTTATTTTTTAAATGACTGTTTCGTCATCGTAACATATTTTTAATAATATGTTTAATGAATAACAATAATTAATTGTTATTAACATATTATTAATTTTAAATCGTTATTAACAATTAATAATAAAATAAAACTGTAATAATATGTATAATTAGTAAAAATAATAATAATAAAATTAACAACAAGTAATTGTTATTAACATATTTTTAATTTTAACTATAAATCATTATTAACAATTAATAATTATAATAAACACTAATATGTATAATTATTGAAAATAGTAATAATGAGAATGGTAAAAATTTAAATTAAGTAATAATAATAAAATGTAACATAAGAATTAATAATAATAATAATCAACAACTAATAATAAAAAATTGATAGAATCATAACAATAATTGTCGAATTAAAAAATGTAAACAATAATAACAAACTGTTATAACAAGTTAATAACAAATTGAGTGGACACATTTGAGACAAATTTTTGGTATAAAAAGTGATACACTATCATCTATAACTCAGCCTAAAAAATGTATTTATCAGTAGTAGTCACCCGTACTGAAGTCTAAAATTTTCATCGTCAACAAGTGTTAGTCCACAAGTGGTGCTCTCGTAAAAGTTCGATATTAGTTACAATATTCAAATATACTGCGGTCGAGTTATTGAGTTTATCGTCAAAAGAATAATTTATTGCAGATATAACTCTTAACCTGCGACTACTTAAAGGACCATTAGTCCATAATACCATTGTCCTTCCATAATACATTCGGAGCATTATCGTCTAAAAATTCAAAGGTACACACACAACGTTTATACTCACAATTTAGAAAGCTAATGTCTAATTCATCTTTTTCATTCCTTAAAATATATAAATATTGTCAAGTCATCGTAACGTATATTTCAATACTAATAATAATAATGTGAATAACAACAAATAGTTGTTATTAACATATTATTAACAATTATTAATTAATAAAAATACTAATAATAAGAATAATAAAACAATAATTAAATTTAAATTTATAATAACAAGATAATAACAATTTGTAACAATGATAACAAAATAATAATAAATAATTGTAACAATAATAACAAAATAATAATAATTAATTGTAACAAATAACAACAAGATAGTAATAAAATGTAACAACAAAATAATAATTAATAATAATTTGTAACAACAAATAACAGTTCATAATAACAAGATAATAATAAATTGTAATAAAATAATAATTAATAACAAGTTATATCAATGTAAACAATAATAACAAATTGTAATAACTATAAATAATTAACAAACAACATAAAACTATAATATTAAATTGTAAAAACATGACTAAGAAGATGTGAACACGTGCGATCTAAAAACTGAGTCAACGCAAGTGTTTCTCTAACAATGGGTTTCTCAAATGCATGACAAATGGCATCGAAATTCAAAATACATGGAAAAGGCATCGATGTTTCAAATGCATGGCAAAATGCAACGATTCTTCAAATACACAGGGAAATTTGGGTATAAAAAGAGCCAGACTATCAAACGATCTTCAGTCTAAAATTTTAAGTTATCAGAAGTAGTCACCCGCACTATAGTCTTAAAAATGTAGTCAACAGAAGAAGTTACCAAATGGCAGTCTTAAAAATGTAATCGTCAGTAGTAGTCACCTGTACTACAGTCTTAACTTTTTTATCATAACAAGTGGTTCTCTTCGTGATAGTGCTCTCAACCCTAGTATAGTAGTTGTCCTGATCTATACGTAAAATTCTAAATTCAGTGCATCTTGAAGTCAAATTTGGTGTTTAGAAATATCGTTCGAGTTGTGACAAAAGCTGAAAGAAACATAATACCTATTCAACTGCCTAATTTACGAAGGTCGTAAATCATCAACCTGCACCACTTAGTAACCCATTAACGCACAATTGCCATTGTATCTCAACGTCGCAAGTCAGGATCAAACCCCACAGTTCTAAGGTAAACTGAGAAACCACTTAAGCCTCATTTTTAGAAATCTAGTGCTCATTTCATCTTTGGATAATTTTGACCTTTTTTTAAATATATTGTGTTCTTATAAATTTTAATCTTGTCATTTATCTAACCTCGTCCCAACTGTAATTATTCTCAATTAAAGTTAAATCTAGAAACATTAGAGAATATAATAATAATAAGGTAAAACATAACAATATGTTCAAATAAAATTTTTTTTAATTTTATCAAACCCCGTCCCAATTTTAATTATTTAAATAAAATTTAATCGGAAATCATTAGGGAAATAATAATAAGGTTAGACATAACATACCGCATTATTTTTGGTGCATTCGCCGCCGTGAATTGGAAAATGCAAGAATAGTTTGAATTAAATAAATATATCTTTATTTTTGGTAAATTGACAGTCGTGAAATGATAATACAAGAGTAGTTGAATTTATTAATAATTATTTTTTGTGCACAATAAATTGAATTAAAATTAATTGTAATTTAATCATTCTTATAAATATTATTATAACAAATTAAATCATTTTTACAATAATTTTTAACAAAATAAAAAAATATTTGAATTGTTTTTCTGACAAATTAAAAATTATTTTAAATAAATAATAAATAGTTAGTAATAAAGAAATAAAAATAATTAAATAATAATAAAAATAAAATAATAAAAATAATAATTAAATCATTTTTTCTCACCTTCTGATAATAATTTTTTAATAAAAAAATTATAAATAAATAATAAAATAGGGGAGAGTGGGGCAAACCGGAACAGTGGGTAAACCGGACCCCTCTCAATATTTCCGAAATGGCGAAATTGTCAAAAGTGCTATTTAGAAATTTGAAACAACCTTGTATGGTATACCTTATTTTTTCAATTTGACATTTTTTACTTTTGTTGGTGCAACGCTGGAAGCAAAAGTTTTTTTCTACACTTTTTCCGAATTTTTTCATAAGGAAATTCTGAGGAAATTGTGTAATATTTCCAAATATTAGGTCTTGGGTTTTGAAGGTACACACCTCAGGAATATTTACCACCAAAAACTTTGATGAATTTGCAAAGCGTTTCTTTTTGACAAAGATTTATTCTCAAAATGGGCCTGTGGGGAAAACCGGACCGTTTTCGGTGGGGCAAACCGGCCATAGGATATTTCCATTGAATTAAATATTTATAAAAATTATTTTTAAATAAAATGTTTCTTTTATTAAAATATTTACTAACAATGAAAAATAATTGTCTTCCAATGAGAATTAGTGA
Source organism: Leptopilina myrica (nomen nudum) (assembly GCA_032872475.1). Taxonomy (NCBI): domain Eukaryota; kingdom Metazoa; phylum Arthropoda; class Insecta; order Hymenoptera; family Figitidae; genus Leptopilina; species Leptopilina myrica (nomen nudum). The sequence continues at coordinate 27,529,588 of CM065466.1, read as the reverse complement.
AAATTGTGTAAAGATTTATATGTCCCGATTAAATAAGTGTTTAGCGCGAAACTTTCCTAAATATTTCAATGAAATTTTCGCCTAATTATAATGATAATTATAATTAGGCGAAAATCTTCAGAAAATGTTTAGGAAATGTTCACAGTAAACACTTATTTAATCGGCACATATCTTTACACAATTTTCACTAAACTTTTCATTTAAATATGCCGAATATTGCAAATAAATATTTAAGAAATATTTAGGAAAATGTCGGTGCTGTGGGGTACATGATTCTTTATGTTTTTTATTGTTGTAGATTATGTAAATGCAATATTATAAATAAAAAACCAAACGGTCCGGTGTGCCCATGGGGGGGGGTCCGGTTTACCCCAGGGGGTGGGGCAAACCGGACCGTTTGCACAAATTTTTTAAGTTAACACAGCAACTAAACAATAAAAGATGAAGTATAGGTGTCTCTGGGAAAAAGTTGCGCAATTAAATGATCTTTCAAACAAGCCATCGAAAAATGAAATCGGTTGATTCGTTTCGTCACAAGAGTCAAAGAACTGTTAGGGGGCCCGGTTTGCCCCACTCTCCCCTAAATAAGAACAAATAAACTGGATAATAAATAAAGTAAAATTAATTTAAAAAATTAATAGTAATACATAAAATAATGAATTGAAATATTTAAGAAATATAAATAGTTAAGTAAAAAATAAGAATTACATAATTTCAAAATTTTCAGCAAATTTATAAATATAAAAATTGTTACTATTCAAAGATTTTCTCACTATTTGTCTTATAATATTTACTGTGTTCTCTATAACAGGTGTTCCGAATATATCTGCATGAGTTCTAAATTTACATATTTTATATCCGTCTATACTACAATTGTCAAATGCAAGCAACACAAATTTCTTTATTGAAATAATTTCTATTAACCAAGAATAATAAATACTACTTTTTAATGACTTCTTCGGATATAAATACTATCGATTCATCTCATATAACTCGTTCTCAATTAAAAAATAACCCCAGGCTTCGCACTCAACTGAGTTTTAAAAAAATAGGAAAACGTAGCCTTGATGATAAATAAAGGAATTAAAAAATTTCATTAAAAACTTTTTAAAAAATAGAATTTTTAAAGTATTTTAATTTAATAATTGATAAATAATTAAATTTTAGAAGGAGTCATATTATAATGTATTCACGTTTCTTAGTGCGAAGATTAATAATTAAAATTTTTATTAGTTAATTTAAAAAAATACACACTTCAAATTTTTAAATAAAATTCAATATTCGCAGTTCTTTTGTAAATTTTGTAAAAAAAGTTTTTTAGTTCTGTTATTTAAAGAAAATTGAATTTTTATAAACCAGTAATTGAAATTTTTTGATGTAATTGAAATTTCTTTACATTCTATTAAAAATAATTCACTTCTTTTAAAGAATTTTTAGAAAATTTTTCTAAATAATCAAGAAAAGTTAGTCACCGTATAATTATAATTTTATTTTAAAAAATATATTCGCAATACATTCAATTATTTTATTAAAGAGTAAAACTTATACAAAATTAAATTACTTTTAGGAATTTTTATTAAAATTCATTGTAAAAGCTCAATTATTTCTATAAATAACAAAAATTCATTTATATTTACTACAAGAATTTCATTATTTAATAAAAATTCAATTATTTTCAAAGTAATAAAATTCTCCGCAGAAATTCAATTATGTTTAACACTGTACTTTTTTTAAAATCTCCGAAATTTTAATTATCTTTATAAATAATTAAATTTTTTTCTACAATTCAATTATTTTCAAAAATTTTAATAAATTTCTACGCAAACATCTAATTATTTTCATAAATATGTAATAACATTCTTTTGAAGGATTCAATTAGTTTTATAAATAGTAAAATTCTTTGCAGAAATTCAGTTAGTATCAATAATTTTTAATGAAATTGAATTAATCAAATTTTCAATTATAATTATGAACAGACAAGATATTTTTGAAAAATTGAAAAAATTCTTTGTTTAATTCAATTATTTTCCAAATTGTAGATCTATGTTCGAAATGAAATAAATTAAAATTTGATGAGAAAATAAAAACGGGGAATTTAAAGGTTAAACACAATTTATAATCAGTCACTATTGATAGAGTAAATGTCGGTAAAATTATTTCCTATTATTTTATTGGCGGTCGTTTTTCACTAACGATTTTAGTCTTTAACACTGTTTTTAAATGGAAATGTAAACACTAAAAATCTAAATTTGACTATTTGTTCATAAAAGTAGCTTTTAGTAGCATTGAGCTCAAAAAAGTAGCCAAATAGTAGCCTCGTATCAAAAAAGTAACAAATAGTAGCTTTTAGTAGAAGAGTGCGAAGCCTGTAAACCAGAAATAGTATTAAATTCAGGAATCCCTACTTATAAAACAAGACCATTAACAAGTACACCTAGATATTCTAAAGAAAACCCCAACCTAAAAGAAATAAAAAAACAATTTGACTCAGACTTCGTAGGTTCTCAACTTTTGATAGTAATTCTTTTAAAAGTGACAACGACGTTAGTGAAGATAGTATTGCAGAAAAAACCTTAGTTGAACAAAATAAATCTTTAACTGACGAAATTGAAACCGACAATCTTTCTGAACACAATTCTTCTAACAATAGTAAAAATAGTAATAATTTTGAAGAAAACAGTAAAACTTTTGAAGAAAACATGGCCCTACTAAATAATAATCAACAAGTCTCATTACGAGATGCAAGAGAATAGTATATTGTGCAACTAGTGGAGAACAAGGGCGATTTCTCGCGAGCTTGAAGTTTGCTGCTCGAGCGCAGCGAGAGCAGCAATCAAGCAAGCGAAAATCGCTGTTCTCCACGAATTGCACATAATACTTTGTCCAACAACTGTTTAAACTTATTTTATTTATATTAAATTTAATTTATTGAGTTTTTACATGTGTAAGCAATGTTAAGCTTACTTTTACTCTCTTGCTTACTTACTTGAAGTAAGCAACTTGTTTATTTAGATACTTCCTTAAAACAATATTTGCAAAAATGAATTAGAGAAATAAATGAATTGTAAGCCAAAACACAAATAATGATAAACAAATAACTCCATTCCTCCACTGGACAAACTCATTCCTCCACTGGGCAAACTCATTTCTCCACTGGACAAACGGCCAGTGGAGGAATGAGGTACATTCCTCCACTGGTGCCTAGTGCACAATGACTCCATTTCCCTGAAGGCGTTGGACAAACAATATTTATGTTTCACGAAAAAAATACCATTATCAATTTTTATCAAAAGTCACTTAGAAGCAAAATCTATTCTTTCTGAAGTGCAACAAGTGCAAACAAATTCAGTTAAATTAATTAGAAGTCGAATTTCGGGACAAGCAAGAAGAAATAACTGTAATACTGTAGAATAATTAACAGAAAAACTGAAACAAATTTACTAGTCAGCAAGATCTGTATATCAGTTATAAGGAGAATTAGGCGCAATATTTATGTGGGAAAATGAAAATGTAATCTTAAACGGTGCAAGAATTACAAAAGCAGCAAAAAGAATATTAGACATACATAGAATTAGTAAAGAAAATAGAGTACATGGAGCATTCAAAGCAAATTTAAATTAATCAAGTATCGATTGTTTTTCGCGAGGACTTAGACCCGAAATTGAAATACGAATAGGAACAGCTAAAACATTAGCAGCGATAGATAACAAAGCGATCAACAATGACAGAAGATTATCATCACACCGCGATCTACAAAAAAATAATAATATGGAATATATTTTACACCCCCAAATTAGCAAAGAATTTGCTAAAACCACAAAGATTAATTTAGCCCCAGATAATGTAATAAATTGTTTAGCTAGCGCAACAAGTTGTTTCCAACTTAACAAAATGTTCGAGACTAGAAAATTCTTTTAATTCAGGTCCAAGACCAAGACCTTCTGTTCAAAAAATTATTTTACAATACCACCAAGATCAACTTATAATATTCAAGTAAAAATTTTTAATAAAGCATAAAAAGAAGGTTATATTTCAAGATTTGAAATAAAAGATGGCGTTTACGTAGGGTATGCAGTAGTTTCAAACATAGAGGGATTAGCTTGTTTAAAAGTAATCAACAATCTTAATGAACCAATAGACATACTGACTTTTGAAATAATTTTAGAAGATTTTGATAAAATAAAACAAGAAACAAATATATTAATCTGAAGACACATCAATTACACAAATTATTAAAGTATCTTCAAAAAGTTATAAATCAGAAAATATTTTCAATATTACAGGCATTGATAGAATTGAAGAAATTAAAAAATTACTTCGTCTTGATCATTTAAATAAAAAAGAACTAGAATACAATACGAATTTAGTAAAACATATTCAGATAGATTTCATATACCTAACGAATATTTAGAAGGAACAGATCTCATAAAACACAGAATAGTAACTATATATGACACTCCAATTATTACTAAACAATACAGATTTCCACCCGTTCATAAAGAAGAAGTGACACGACAAGTTAATGAATTATTAAAACAAAAAATTATAAAACATTTTGATTTACCATATAACACACCAATATGGATCGTACCAAAAAAAGATGACTTTTAAGGAACCTTTATGGAAGAAAATTCACGTTAGTTACGGATCACAAACCTTTAGTTTGGCTCCAAAATTTAAAGGTTACATGTTCAAGAGTCACAAGATGAAAGTTAAAATGATCAGAATGCGATTTTAATGTGGTCTAAAAGGCAGGAAAAACAAATGTAAATGCTGATGCTTTATCAAGCAATCTAATCGAAGATGTTGCTGAAGGTAAAGTGCAAAGAATGCAAACAGAAGAAATTCAAGAAACTGAAGAAAATATTACTCAAAAATATATCAAAAAGTGTGAGCAAGAAAAAATTGAGGAAAAATTAAAAGAATACTTACATTGTGTATCAAGTGAAAATAATTACTCAAATTTGGAGGTAATAAAAAGTATCCACCATATTGAAAAAATGTTAAATAGTGAATGATGTAAAACAGAAAATTGTTATACACGTAGTGAAGCTGGTAATGTTGTTACAAGAAATCAACGAAGAATTCAAGACAACAAAAACCAAAAAGAGGAAATACAAGAAAATAAGAATCAAGAAACACTGGAAATTCAAGAAGAAGAAGAAGCACAAAAAACAAGGAAACGAGGTAGACCAAAGAAACAAAGCACACATTTTAATACTTACTTAAGAAAGAAAAAAGGGAGACCGAAAAAGGTATGTAATACAAATAATAAGAAATTTTATAATGAAGCTTATACTAATGAAATTGAATCTGATCCTGAGTATATTAAAAAAAAAACCAGAGGAACATGAAGATATCGATCAAGGCTATGAATATAAAAAAATAAAAAACTCAGAGGAAATGAGACACGTACGATCTAATAGCTGAGTCAACACGAGTGTACCTACAACAATGCTTTCTTAAAAATACATGGGTTAGTGGACACATTTGAGACAAATTTTTGGTATAAAAAGTGATACACTATCATCTATAATTCAGCCTAAAAAATGTAATTATCAGTAATAGTCGCCCGTACTACAGTATAAAATTTTCATCGTCAACAAGTGTTAGTCCACAAGTGGTGCTCTCGTAAAAGTTCGATATTAGTTACAATATTCAAATATACTGCGGTCGAGTTAGTGAGTTTATCGTCAAAAGGATAATTTATTGCAGATATAACTCTTAACCTGCGACTACTTAAAGGACCATTAGTCCATAATACCATTGTCCTTCTACAATACAACCGGAGCATTATCGTCTAAAAATTCAAAGGTAGACACAAAACGTTATTCTCACAATTTAGAAAGCTAGTGTCCATTTTTATATTTTTTCGTTTTTATTAATTTGACTTATTTATTAAGTATCTCGGACGTTAAAGATTATTTAATTAATTATCTTTTTCATTCTTTAAAATATATAAATTTGTTCAAATACAATTTTTCTTAATTGTATTATACCCCGTCCTAATTTTAATTATTTAATTAAAATTTAATCGGGAATCATTAGGGAAATAATAATAAGGTTAAACATAACATGACTGACAAGATTTCTTAATAAAATTATACACTCAAATGATTTAAAATTTTAGGAGAAAATTGAAAATTTTTATTTTTTTACCCTCAATAATTTCCTTAAACATTTTCTTTATATTTTTCTTAAACCTTGCTTAAATTTTTTCCTTAAACTTTACGTTTATGATTTCCATAGTTTTTTCCTTAAACTTTTCCTTAATTTTTCTTTGATATTTTTCTTAATATTTTACTTAAACTTTTTCTTAAACTTTTCCTGTATCTTTTCCTTTATTTTTTTCATATTTTCCTTAAACATTCTCTTAATTTTTTTCATCAGCTTTTTCTTTATTTTTTCTAATAATTTTCCTTTATTTTTCCCTTATTTATTTTCTGAACTTTTCTTTATTATTTCTTGAATATTTTTCTTAGACTTTTCTATATCTTTTCTTATCTTTTTCATCAAACTTTTCCATAATTTTTTTCTTTTACTTTACATTTATTTTTTTATAATTTTCCTTAACATTTTCTTTAAAATTTTCTTTATTTTTTCTTTTAAGTTTTCCGTTATCTTTTCCTTATTTTTTAAAGATTTTCTTTATTTTGTTCTAATTTGTATTTTAAAACTTTTCCTTTATCTTTTCCTTAAACTTTTTTTTTAATTTTTCCTTCATTTTTTCTTAATATTTTCCTTCAAAATGGTTAGAAAAAATGTAAGGATAACATAAAGGAAATACCTAAGGAAAAGTTAAATGAAAACTTAATAAAAAGATAAAGAAAAAGTTTAAGGAAAAAATAAAGGTAAAATTCAAGGGAAAATTTAAGGAAAAATTGAAGGAAAAGGTTAAGAAATATATTAATAAAAAAATAGTAGAAAAAATAATGCAAAAAAAGAAAGAAGAAATTGAGAAAAAGAAAAAGGAATAGTTTAAGAGAAAAATAAAGGAAAGATTGAAAGAAAATTTTATGAAAAATTTATGGAAAGAAGTGAGAAATCGATAAAAAAAGTTTACTGAAAAAATAAAGGAAAAATTGATGGTAAATATACCTTGATTTTTTCCTTAAACTTTTCTTTTATTATATTTAGATAAAACTGATAATATTAATTTAATCTTTATAACTTAATTATTTAAAATGTGTAGTAATATTTGTAATTGTCATTTATGAAATTGAAATACTAATATTTTACATCTATAAATTCAAAAATGTTAAATAATACTTAAAAATAGTGTTTAAAAACTAAAAATTTAAATATTTATAAAAATTTACCTTTTCGATTTTGAAGCTCACTTTCTAAAATAAATGAACTGTCCTTAAAAATATGGACAATAGAAAATTTTATTAAATAATTAACTAATTCTTTTCATTATTATAAATAGAATAAATAGACTTACAGTAGTGGAATTTAGAAAAGAGACGCAAAAGTTTTTACACTCTTGAAAATTTTTTTTTATTGATACTGCACTTTTCTGGAAAAATGAAAATAGAATAAAGAAAATTTTTTTTATATCAAATTTTCTCTCTAGATCTTTTTATAATAATTGATTAATTACTAAACATTTTAAGTTAGAAGTTTTTTAAAATTTTTATTAAAAAGAGAAGAAACACGACTCACTGGAATTTCTTCACATGACTCTCTTTCCGGTCCTGTTGGATCGCAATTCAATACCATCCATTGTAGATCAATCTCAAAAAAATACGTTCATTGAAATATACGAAATTAAATTTTTTATTTAGAAAAATGTTTATTTCATATTATACTTATTAAAATCTTTTCATTATTTTTTCTACTTATTTCAAATTTTATTTTCACTTTTAATTATTTCCGAATTCATGTTAGGTATTTTGTAAAAAAATTAATATTTTTATATTAAAATCGATATTTTTGTGCAGTGAAGTATTGTAAATTATTTTAACATATATTTTATAAAAATGTATATACATACTAAAACAGAAATAAATATAGTCGAAAATATTGCTTATCATATGAATTTTTAAGATTTTACTTACTGGCATAGTGCTATTAGTGCTAAGTAATTTTGATAATGAAATTTTTCCGCTGACATCGATAGTTCCACGAGATTCCAATTCAGTACGAACGTCATCAATTTGAATTTTCTTGCAATCGATGTAAAGAATGACTGTCTTAGCAAAAACTCCAAAATGAATTTTATGCCAATTTTTATTGAAAATCTGCATCATAAAAAAAGAATTCAATTTGATAAATAATACTTTTTATAACGAAAAACGTTTTTTTGCTTTCTTCTCTCGTCAAAAGAGTTTTGCAGTCCTTAAAATTAATAAATTTTTAAAAATAGTTTAAACAAATTTTCCTTAACATGAAATCCTGTAATCAAATTGATATGTTTATCATTTTAATACCCTATATAAAATATGTAGACCCATCATCAAAAGATCACATGGACGTTAAATGATCAAATATGATAAAAGAAAAGTCATAAATTTAAAATACACTTCGATTAGAATTTGAACCATAAACAATAAAAAGTTACATGTTTCAACACTTTTTTAATTTTAAAACTATTTTACTTGGAGTAGAATTATAATGGAATTTTTGGTAGTAGTTAAAAATTGAAAAAAATACTTTCAATTTTTAAAGAAAAAATTTTTTTTTTAAAAAGGACAAAAATATTTTTAAAAATTCTTTAAAACTATTTATTTTGTCATTTTCTCCCTAAAGAGATCTAAAAATTGATAAAAACAGAAAGTTTGCTGTAGTTCTTATATAGTTTCGGAAAAAATATGATAAATGTATTGTTGACAGAAAATAAAGAAGCTACTAAAATATAAAAATTTTAAAACACATATCATTTCTGACGAAGGAAAATAATAATAATAGTATCATTATACATTATTATTTAAAAAATAAAAAAATACCTGGGGTGTTGAGAAGAAAATCGTTCGCATAATGTTTTCATGATTCAGGTAAGAAAATTCAATCATCTGATGTATCGAGTTCAAAGTAACTGCAAATTCAGTTCCATTTTTGAAATCAGAAATTCTGATGAGATCCCATGAGTTTTTTGGAAATTTGTAACTTCTCATTGTTATTACTAAACTGAATTCATCAGGCAGTCCGAAAGGAAAAATTTCTCTGAAAAATATGCATAATAATACAATGTTTCCAAAATGGGATACTATTTAGTTTACATTAGATATATATAGTGTTCAAAGTAAAATCCGGTAAGGCCTTTTGTCCTTAGTAAAAAACGCAGCTGTCAAGTTGTACATTTTTGTTATAATTTTGGTGCTCATTTTATGAACACTTTGCTTCCTCATAATAAGATTATAATAATAATAAAAATATATAAATAACATTTTATAAATATCGTAAAAGTGATTAAATTTTGCATAAATTAATATATTTTTAAATACCCAACAATATAGTTTTAATAGTTAAAGAAAAGTTTTTAAATATCATTTTCCACAATTTTTGGTTTTTAAAAAACCAATAATTTCGATACTTATGATCGAATTAGATTCAAAAATTGGTTAATCGAAGCGTTTTTTAATGCTCTACAAGTTTGTAACTATATTTTTAAAGTTACTTCTACATTCTTTAACATTATTTTCAAAAAAGTCTTATTTTTCAAAATTTTAGATTTTTAGAAGTTTAATATCTCCGATGAATATAGACGAAAAATGTTTAATTAAGACTCAAAAGATGCGTTTAAAAAAACTCTACAAAATTATGGAAAAACATTTACAGGTGTTCTAACATTTTTTTAATGTTATGGGCATAAACGTTTTTTGAAAAATTTAAAATTCAAAAAAATATACTTAAACTTTATTAATTTATCTCAAAATACTCTCGTTTTGATGTCCGCACGTGAAATCTACAATATAAAAAAATTAATCTCTGAAACTCTTCATGATTTCGAGATATTTATGAAAATATAATGTTATCACACATACGGAATGACATTTTTTAAAAATGTCATTTTTGAACTCCTGAGATCAAATAACATAAATTATAATATAATAAAATCTTTATTATTAAATCAATGAAGAGTGTGAATAGAAATTTTGCTTGTTTACAACTGTAAGCGTATTATGATTCGCAAGGTTAAGTTCCAAAGTGTTTACTATATCAACTCATTGATAATGTTTAGTCTGCGAGAAATCATATACTGCTTGAAATAATTTCTCCCACAACTACTTTATTGAATTACATTGCAAAGCATAAAAACCAAAAACAAGAGAATAAAAAATTCAAAAAATGATTACATATCTTGACAATTAATTTTAAAACAACTTTTCTAAATTCAGAACTAACTTAATTCTATTAGTAAGGTAAGCTTTTCAAAATTAAACAGTTAAATTTTGATTTCGATTGTATTAAAAAATATTCTGTTTTGAAGCTTTAACCTTTTTTTGGAAAATTAATTACAGGCATTATAGTCCAGTAAAATTAGTCGTAAAAGAGTCGGGCCAACTGTGGGCACTGATACTTGCCAAAGTTGGGCAAACTTTGTCACCAATTTTGTAAAAATTTTTTGCTTTTCCGATGGAGATCGAAGTACAAAATTTAGGCACTTAATTTTTACCATAAAGTCAAGTGGAGAATATTCGCTTATACCGAACTTCTTTGTTCGATCTTTAGTTTACGTTATGTAGATAATCATCCGCCGCACCGCTCTGTCGACGCAAAATATAAACAAAACCTTACTCAGAACTAAATCATAAAATAAACAATATAGAATTACATAAAGATAAATTTTTGTTGTAATAAACTAACAGAACTTTATTACTTCCGAAAGTAATTGAATTATTGCAAAGAATTTTATCACTATTGAAAATAACAATTAAATTTCTGCAATCATTTGTAACTGGAATTCAATTTTTTAGTGTTAATTAAAATTCTTCTATAAATTCATTATTTTTAATAATTTATTAAAAACATTAAAAGATTCAACTAATTTTAGAAAAATTTGAATTAATAACATTTTTCTAAAATCTATACTTATATAAAGAAGTAAGTAAGAAGTTATGTAGTTTCTAGATCAGAAAATATCTTTGGGTATATCTTCAGGGAACACAAATAGGCTTGAAGACAAACTTTGATGAAAATAAATATATAAACAAAAAATACTTAAAAGTTTAAATATTCTTTAGCGTAAAATTTTACAAATGTAGGGTCAAAACACACTTCGTATTATGTACACGATAAAAATAAACAGAATGTCACATAACTACGGACATTTATTTAGAGGGAAAGACCCTTCTAATAGTCGAAATTTAAAGCTTTAACTATTTCCGTTCAAAAGATAATGCAAATTGATTTGGGTGTTTGCCATTTAGCCCCAGTCTACCCTAGAACTATAAAATTTAAAGGACATTTGATTGAAAATTCGGTTACTTTTCTAACTGAAAATTCATGGATAGATGAATTAATTTTATTGTACGTGGACAGAAAAAAACATTCAGCATAAGTAAATGTGAAATTTCATTTATTCATTTGACTTTCGTTAGGAATATTTTTTCTCCTTGTTCTTTACGTTTTACGCTAAAAACTGAATTTAAAATTTTTTTTAAATTCCAGTTGTTAAAAAAGTAGTATAAAAATAGATTTAAAATTCGTAAACAGGTATAAAATTTTTAAAATATTTCATAAAGTGTATAAAAAGAGTTGCATTAGTAATAATATAATATTTAAAACAAAATAACTCAAGATCGCAATTGTAATAAATTGTTTTATTACTTTTTTAACTTGAATTACTAACTACTAAATGGGAAGAGAATCCATGAGAAAATTTTTGAAGTTTCCCTTATTTTGTAAGTGCTTCCATATGGAAAAGTATTTTTTAGGAATCTTTTGAGAACTGCTTTCCTAACATCATATGGATTCCCATGCAAGAAACCATTTTAAAATTTAGTCTCCAACTGTAGAATTTTAGTCAACTGTAGAACATTTTTAAAGAAAAAAAACAATATTAGTTTTCATCAAAAATTATATTAAAAATTAGATTATTCACTAAATTTGGAATAAAATACAATTAAGACTATAAATTTGTTATTCAAATAAAGAAATAATTAAATTTTCTTCATGAAAATTAATAAATGCAAATGGATCTTTCAAAATTTTGAAACATTCATTTTTTATTGCAGTTTTATTACTTTCTGTTAAGGTGATATTATTCATGGTCATAACAGACAGTTTAGAAAATATTTTAAATTCTTTATTCGATGTTTTCACAAACACTAATTTTAGATAAATTTCAAAATACTAGTTTAGATTTATTAAAATAATGAAATAGACGATCACTCTAAGTCAAGGTAACAAGAATAATGAAAAAGAATCGATTCCCTTTACATGGCTGCCCCCTTTAGAAAAATAAAAAGTTTTATATAAATACTTATTTTAGAAATAGTTTGTGAATACAAAATTATTTGTATCTTTTCAAGTTTCAACTAAAGTTTTAGTAAAACAATAAAAACTATAAAAATTAGGTAACATTTTTACCAATTATTATATTAGTTGTCGGCTACTCCCTTATTCAAATCTTTAGAGAATTCTGTATACTTTTTAAACTCTCGTTTCAAAAAAATAGGATTCTAAAATTTGAATAGCCCTTTAGAAGACAATTGTTTAAAAAATATTTAAAATTTTCCTACATTTTCTCTGCATATTTTAATATCTAAAAAAACTCCACAAACTTTCTGCCTAAATAAATCAACGAGAAAAAAGTTGGGACCATAAAACTCATTGAATAGGCCATTTAGAAACTTGAAACCTTTATGAACAGTGACATCTTAAGGAAAAACCAGATGTGACAAACCTTTGAAAAGAAGGAAAAACATTTTTTTATGAAACAATTTTTTGGGGAATTTTTAAATTAAAGTATTCAAAACTTCAATTCTTCTTGTTAAACAAAAATTTAAAGACACTCTTATATTTATTTTCGTACAGAAATTAAAATTTTAAATAATATCAACAAAAAACCTTTTGTAATTTAATTATTTAGAAAAATTAAAACTGTAATTCCAACAAAAGTCAATAAAATTTGGCAAAATTTTCACTTGTTTCAATTTTGTATCAATTAGAATTTCGAAGGTTTCAATTTAAAAAATTTTGAAATTAAAGAATTTCTAAAAAATCCTACTGTAACGAAATATTTTCTAAAGTTTTAACTAAAATTCGAAATATAGAACAAAAAATTGGAATTCGAATTGAAACATTTATTTATTTTTCTAATTACAAATCATAAAATTTAATATATATATATTTTATTTTTTATGTATATAAAAAATATAAATTATTACCTGAAATTAATTAGAAAAGTAGATAAATGGATTTTTATGTAAAAAATTTAATAACAGTATTCTTTTTTAGCCTAAAAGCAAAGACTTCTTAAAAAAAATTTCAAAAAATATAAAAATCAATCTTTCTAGTCCAAATTTTTTTTTATTCTGAAATATTTTGTATAAAATTACAAATGAATTTTAGAATAAAGCAATTTTTCGCAAAAATTAAAATTTAAAAAGGGGCAAAATGTTTTCTGTTTGATTTCATTTCACTTTTATTTCATTTTTTTGATACAGTTAGAAATGTCGATATACGTTCTAGTTTTTATCGAGAAAGACTATAAAATTTGTACAACCTTAAAATATAAGCAAAATTAAATTCAAAATATAAAAATTATTAATTATATATAAAATAAAATTGTGAAATTTTCACGAAAAATAAAAATTATTTTTTTTAATTAAACTGCTGAAAAAACATTTCTATTTGGCCTTAGGAATGAATCTACCAAAGAACAAAAAAAAATTTTATAAAAGTTATTGCAAAATTAATTTTTTTTGCAACTTTTTAAACAAAAAGTTTTATTTTTCTTAAATTAATTAACAGATTTAAAAAACCAAGAGGGAATAGAAAGGGGATAAAATGTACTTTTGCTTAAAATTAGAAAATTATTGAAAAGTGTTTTTTTAATAATTACTTAATACATTGTTTGTAAACAGTTTACCATTTTAATGTTTCACGCCTATTTTAAAAATTTGAAAAAACCTCAACATGCAATTAAAACTATAAAGAATAATTATTATTTCGTAAAATTTCCAAGAATGCTGACCCTTATTCTTTATTGATTTGTTATCGTAACCAGAGTAGCTATTAACAATTATTACAGTTATATTCAGCATTACAAAAGTTGAATTATCGAGGAATGAATATTGCACAGGGTAAATTTCACCCTACCTTACACTCGTCGGGTGAAAACAATTATTATATGAAAAGTATGTGAAAGACGTTAACATCTATACTGCAATACAGATCAACAGGGTGAATCCATTAAATATAATTTGTGAAAACTTTAATTTTATATTCATATTTATATATTCATCCTAAAATTAAATTTGAATCGAATATATTACGGGTCTGTAGTTATATTTCTATAACTCGATTACAGCCATATCCATCATAAGACTAATTTATTAATTTCAGGCAAACATAAAATGGAATTTACATAAATTAACAAATTTGTAACATGTAGAAGTTAAAATTTTACTATTGTATAGAAATACACACAAAGAAAAAAGAACTGAATTATAATTGTCTTTATCCTCTTTCAAAAATAAGAAAAAATTTCTTCATAACAATTAGTTTTTTTTAAATAAAAAAGGTTTTTTTTCTTTTTATAAAATGAACACAAAAATTGGAGTTTTATAACTTTGCCGTGGCTTTTTTGAATTTATTTTTTTTAATCAAAATTCTTCCATTTTTTAAAATAATTGATAAAACATAAAGTTTTTTATTCATATTGTATAAAATATTTAAATAAATATAAATTTTTCTTGCTTAAACTAACAAATAAGGGCAAAAATTTTAAAATAACTTAGGGAAAACTATGAAACTCTACTTTCATTATATTTGTTTTTTAAATAAAAGTTTTTTGATTTTCTAAACTTTAGACAAATATTTAAGAAAACAATAGGGTTATTGTTAATAACTTATTGTTTTTTAAATAAAAATTTTTCGTTTCAAAAATGATAAATTTCGAAAAAAAGGAAAAATTACATTTTTTATTATTTTCTATTTTTCTATTATTTTTTTGACAAAAAAGTTTTTTGTAAATATTAAATTCACAGATAATATTAAGAATTTATATTTTTCCGCATTGTTTTAATTTTTATTTTTCCCACATACAAAAAGGAAAAAGTTATTATTAAAAAACCAAAAAAATTTCAATAAAACAATTTTTATTATTGTATTTTTCAAACATTTTTTTACCCGCAGTTCATAAAGTGAACATTTTTTTCATACAAAAACCAATAAAAAAGGAGAAAGTCTCAAGCTTTTATTTTTTACATTCAGAATGTCTCGTCTCGTCTCGTCTTCTGCGTCAATAATATGATAAGTTGGACCTGTATAAATAAAAGTGGAAAACTTGAATACAACAAAGTCTGTGTTTTTCGAAACGATTTTTCAATATAGTCATAATTGTAAATAAGCTCTTTCAAAACAAACATAATTATATATTTACAATATTCTCGCAGGTATATAATATAGTCTCCTTTAACATAAATTTTCTTTCTGAAAAGTGTAATTCTAATTACATTATATTTGAATGGTCTTATATTGTTACTTTTTCCACATATTTTATATTATATTCGGTGTAATTTAAAACTTTGAATATTAATGAATTTTCTGTATATTTTACATCATATTCGGTGTAATTTAAAACTTGAAATGTTAAAGAATTTTCTAAATGTATTATTTTATTTCTCTATATATTTATTATATTATATTTTGAAATTAACCATTTTTTTTAGCTTACATAGCAAACTGGTAGATCAATATAATAATTTAATTCAAATCCCATATAAAGAAGTTTCTAGGAATTTTTACGGTATAAATTTGATTCAATTTGGCATAGGATTGATACATTCAATTATAATGTTTTAGAAAAAAGATTTTTTAAAAACTGTTTCTTGAAGTGTAAATTTATATATATATATATATATATATATATATATATATATATATATGAAGGTTATAACTTTTAAACTGTATAACTCTTTCCTACCTAAAATTTGAAGTTACTTTCGACATCATTTTGACCAGCAATGGTTTTAGGATAGGTTTAAAACATTATTCTAAAAATGTTTTCATTGAAAAATATAGTTTGAAATAAAAAATGTGCCCTTCATACAAAATAGCAAAGGATGGTAATAAAAGAAGAAAGGTTTAAGAAAATTATAATAGAATTAAGAAAAACAATTTTACAATTTTTGTAAAACAGAAAATGTGGTCAACACATGGAGCAATACAAGTATATTGTCACAAGAGACCACTACATTTACCGATACTACTTTGAGAGGTAGGGTATTTTTCTTTTTCAACACAAAGTATAAAAGTGTTGTAAACACCATTCTATCGACATCGGTAGAAAAAAAACATTTAGTCTTGTATCATAAACATATTTGCAAAGAACGTGACTGTTTTAAAAGTGACCGGATACATTTTTTATTATATATATATATTTTGATTTTTTTAAAACCGATCCTAAAATTTTTTGATTTATATTTCGTCATACTTAAAAGTGTTGAGGAGGTGTTGCAAAAATAAGTTCACCGCAAAAATATAGGTAACTGTTTTGATATTATAAAATAAGACATGAGATATAGAGTTAGAAGAATAAACGAATAAATTTTCAAATAGAAAAATTGAATAATAATGTTATTTTTTAAAAATATTTTCAGCCTAAAAGCAAAGACTTTTCTTTCCAAATATTATAAAATTCAATTTTTTCATTTGAAAATTTTCTTGTTGATTCAAAAACATATTTTTAAATTATACTTTTGTTTCAAAATCTACCGATTTTTAAGAAAAATAAAAACAAAAATAAGTAATTAATTGTTCTTTAGGGTTAAAATGATATTTGAAGTTATGTCAGTCGTTGCACAGAGAATTTGAGAAGTTAAGAAATTAAACCACTTCAAAACTCCATTCCATTAGTGAGACATTTGTTTTGTTTTGTTTTTGAAGGTTAATTTGAATAAAATCTAATAAAACTCTGTGTAACGACATAAATACTCTGTGTAATGACATAATTTCAAATATCATTTTGTTATATACCGATTGCTTCGGTTTTGAGAAGAGTCACTATTTAGACGGAATTTCAATTTATTTAATGTTTTCGGTTTATTAACATTATTTTTTATTACATATTTGAAAAATTCAAGATAAAACAAATCATTGCCATATATTACATTATTTTTTATCTTTTGGTATAAAAGAGAAAAATGTGTTTCAAAAGTCCTCTGCTTCTGAAGACGTTAAATTTAAACAATTCATAACTTCCATAATTTTGAACAAATAAAAAACTTAAAAAACAGGTATTCACTTATTTTTCATATAGAATTCGAAAAAAATTTGGAGTGAAAATCTCACGAAGAATGCCCACGCGCTTTGATGTAACCAAAAAATTAAGAGAGAAATTAATTTATTTATTTAATATTTTGCTGTTTTATTGTAATTTTTTATATGTTAAATTTACATGATCAAAAAAAAATTAAGAGAAACAAAGTTTAAAAAATATCTGCTTACAAAATAATTTATCTAATTGACTAAAAAACACATTTAAAAGTTATCCTGATCATTTAAGAAAATACCAAAAAATGCGTTTTGAGATATTACTATTACCAGTAGTTTGTTCTCAAGAAAATTGTGAATTAAATTCTTACTTTTAAAGACAACTTTTTCCTAAATTCTCATATGTAAACTGTAATCAGGAATATATGAAAATTAACACAAGAATGAGATATAGTCAAACCTTTCTTAATTACACAAATAATGCGAAACTTCTAAATGAACATAAAATTATTCAGCAAAATTTAACATACACTATTGAGGATGTTAAAAATGAAAAATTTTAACATTTTTAACCTTACATTCATATTAATATTGATTTATTTTGTTTATTAATTGAATTGTGCCTTGTATGTGAAAATTGAAGATATTTTTTTATCTCTAATTTTGATCAAAAACGCGTTTTAAAACACAATGTAGGATAAAATTCTTTTACAGAGATGTGTAAATGAATTTATTTGATCCCTTAATGAAAAAATTTTATTTTCGAGAATTCGGTGCTTGACATCCTTTGTCATATATGCGCCACCTTTAATTTAATGAAGATTGGATTCAGTGTGTATATTTGACACTTTTGGATACCTGAAAACTGCTCTGAATTCCATGATATATGTTAAAAATGTAATCAAAAGAAGTGAAAAATGTAAACGACTGAAAATTAAGTTAAAAGTAAAAGCCAAAAGTCTTTTAATAATGTAAATTTGAAGATTGTTAATAAAAATATTTTATTTTTCATCATTTTATTAAGTTATAAGAATTCAATGTTTAATTATTAATAAAAGTATAGATAAAAATCGCTTTTTTATAATTTTTACAATCCTTTGAAAAAAACTACAACAAAATCGATTTGCATTATCAATTTTAATTATTATTTCTAACTTTTAATACATACAAGATGTTACTTTTAAAGAAGTCGGTTCTAGTTTTTTATTGTGTCAAATGACACAATAAAATTGTTCCTAATAATTAATCTTGTACAAAAATGGTTTATTAATAAGAAAATCGCCTTTTTAGAAAAGGGCCCATTTTGTCGGTTTTTCGTATTTTCAAACAGAAAGGGGTGGTTTTAAAAATTTTAAATCTATTGGTTTTTTATCTATTTAGTGCCCTGGACTGACAACAATTTATTATTATCTGAATAACTTCCCAGAAGAACCAGAGATATTGATATTAAAGTCTTTGATTACGTAGTCGTAGAAGTGAAAATTTCGATATTTCGGCAAATTATTCATAATAGAGACTTTTAAAAATTTTTAAATAAGTTCAGTTTTTATTCTTTACCTTCAAATGACACAATAAAATCGTTTACAATCATAAACCTTGTAAAAAATGGTTTATTAATAAGAAAATCGTATTTTTTAGAAAAGGGCCCATTTTGTCGGTTTTATGTATTTTCAAAATTAAGGGGGGGGGGGGTGGTTTTAAAAATTTGAAACCTATTGGTTTTTCGTCTTTAAGGTGCCCTGGACTGAAAAAAATTATTATCTGAATAACTTCCCAGATGAACCGGAGATATCACAATTAATAGGTATCACAATCTTTAATTCCGTTTTTCTCGAAATGAGGTATTTGTCACTATAAACTTTGAAATTCTGTAACTTATCGAATTTTTGACCAAAAAAGTTGTATGACCACTCAAAATTTTCGTAATTTTGCAAGGAATTCGCCCATATAGATAAGTCCAATAGTGCCAAAATGGGTCCTTTTCATGTGGACGTCGACATATAATAGTTGATTAATTCAAGTAACATAGTCATCAAAACATTACACTAAAATTATTAAAAGAAACAACTTTAAAAAAATCAATTTTTTCTTACTTGGTTGGTATTGTGACGTCGGCATCTTTGTCCAATCTGTAAGCAATTTGCATGCTGTTTGTTCCTTTGACCTTGGAAACCTTCATTATTTTTTGTTTGCCCAAAACGTCCAAATTGTAATGTCGGACAAAATCAATTGTTTGCAAATCATCTTCCCCTGGCTTGTAATTGAAGCAGGGTTTATTTAAATCTCTCTCTGATGAAAACTTTATTTCCGAATCGTTCATGTCTGTGAATAAATTATCTGTTGTTTTTATTGTTACTTGGGGGCCGTTTGAAAAATACGCAACGCTATTTTTCGAAAATACTAACCACTTCTCCCCCATGTAATACAATGTTACAGACATTAGAGCCATTTTTTTCTGCTGACCGCAACAATACACGGAAAGAAAGTTATTATCAAATTTAATAAAAATATTTTTCAAGTGTAGGACAAAATGCAACAAAGGTAAATTTTTATATCAAAAGTACTGAACATTAAAAAAATTATAAGATTTTTAGTAAAGACGTTATATCAAGTATCAAAAACTGTTTACAAATTTGAATATTACTTTACTAAATTTTATATAAATTTTTTTGAAGTTTAGTATTTCTGATATTAAAATTTATCTTTTTCGCATTTTGTCCTAAACTTGTGAACCACTTTTGTAAAATTTATAATAATTTTCTTTCTGTGTAAGCTTGAACCCCCTCCTCCAAAAGTGTTACGTATTTTTTGAAAGGTGCCTTGATTATTTAAATATTATCTTTGTTATAATTATTACTATTGTTGTTGTTATTGCAATTGTTATTGTTGACATTTATATATTTATATTAATATTGTTATTAGCATACTGATATTTTCTGATTGATTATTCTTGTTATCCAACAAAAGTTCTTATTATTGTTATTTTTATTGCTATTGTTTTTTGTCATTATTTATGTTGGTGTTTACATATTTTTTATTATTGTTGACATTGTTATTTATATTGATATTTTTCGTGTTCTTAAACAAGAACAAGATTATTATTATTATTATTATTATTATTATTATTATTATTATTATTATTATTATTATTGCTATAGCTATTGTTGTTGTTATTGCGACTGTCATTTAGTAATTACTTTTTTATGGTAATTTTTTGAAAATTATTTAAATATGAAAATTTTGTAAACTTAACTACACTTACGGGATATGGAACAATCAGCAAAAAACATCGTCCACAGAAGAAAAAATAGCTGAATTTCTCTAAAATACAATTTAATAATAATTACCTTAAAAAATAAGAATTGAGTTGAAATTAATTAGATTTAAAGAAATGTTTTCTTTTCAGTGTTTTTGAATGAAAATTTTACCCCTAGAGGGAATTCAAGAGAAGCTAAAAATTTGAATGGTATTTTTCGCGCGACAAATATCGGGGTCCTGTGGCGCAACGGATAACGCGTCTGACTACGGATCAGAAGATTCCAGGTTCGAATCCTGGCAGGATCGAATTTTTTCCTCAAACGAAGTGAAATTTTGTATTTTTTTATACTTGTTTTTTTTTTATTATTATACAAATATTTAATACTTACTTTTTGTACTCCATGATTATAATTTAGATACTCGTATCAAGATAACCGTAAATCTTGAATGTTTTCTATTTTTGCCATTATTCTGAAAAAAGTAATTGTTTACTATTTTGTATTATTGAGGTTTGAAAATAAAAAAAATAATTGGATTCATTATATTTTGACTGAAGTCGTAGACGACAAATTTTTAAAAGTTATAATACTTTTCAGGAATCATTTTATGGGTACTAGGATCGTAAATTGGTCCCAAAGTTACTTTTTAAGATAATGAAATTTAAAATTTCCACTTTATGCATGAAGTTATATCTGCTTGGTTATTTTTGAACATTTAAAAAAAATTACATCCTATAAAAATAATAAAAATTTTAAACTTCATTGTCTCGATAAGTAACGAATTTTTTGCAGTGTTTGTATTCAGTGTTCATTTACACATTTCCTGAGTTTTGCAATATTCTTTTTTTTTCTTGCGTTTAAAAATCGCAAAAATCAGCAAAGAGTAGCAACTTTAATCGATATTTTTGTAACATTTATTTAGAAAAAAAAATTTTTAATCAGCATAGGATACTTCATAAGGTGAGATTTTATTTAACTTAATGGATAATAATCTTTTCTCACAATTAAACGGATAAAATTTGTAAACTTAGGTGACAGACAGATGAACTTTAAAATGATGTTTTATTTTCTATTATACATGAAAAAGTAAGTTATATCCTGATTCTTTTAAAATTATTCCTGCAATGTATTATAATTTTATTAAAACTAGACAACGACTTTAGTTGAAAATATAAATAATTTAATGTCTTTGGATTTCCAAACGCAAACTATAATCAGGTATATATATTTAAAAGTTAACAAAAAAATTATATTCGAAATAATTGAAATTGTATATCTTAGTATAAAAAAACATAGAAATTCTTGAAAGGTTTGCTAAATTCGGAGAATTTGATGAAAAGTTAATCTTTCTGTAGCCGACGCCTATTAAAGAGGGGACAAGTCTAAACAGGCAAAAACTAATCAAACAAAAATGTAAACACGACTTTTGTAATAAACTTCATTTTATTAGTATATTTCATTAGTCGTAGACGACAAATTTTTAAAAGTTATAATACTTTTCAGGAATCATTTTATGGGTACTAGGATCGTAAATTGGTCCCAAAGTTACTTTTTAAGATAATTAAATTTAAAATTTCCTCTTTATGCATGAACTTATATCTGCTTGGTTATTACTGAACATTATTTTATGTGTAACTTCATTATTTTTATTAGTATATTTCAAATAAATCATTATGGAGAAAAAAATTGCTTTCCCTTCACAATTTAATTTTCTCAAACATGTTTTTAAAATTAGAAGAAAAATGAAATGGACGTAAAATTTTTTATTTTAATTTATTTAAAGTATATTTATTATCTAGAAGTTACAAAAGGCGGTTACAAAAACACTTTAACAAAATTTCTGTAACATTTTGTTAGGCGAAAATCGTTACAGACAATTTATTTTTTGGTATGCTTACTGACCATTCTGATTTTTTTACCTGAAATTACTTGTTAAAAACTTTCTTACATTACAAAAACAAACATTTGAAAATATTTTGTAGTCATTTTTAATACAACTGATTTTTCCATCTTCTATTTTAGAAACCAAAGAATTTTAAAATGCTTTTGATAATAACATTTTGCAAACAACTTGAAAAAGAAGTATCTTAAAATATAAACTGTTTTCTTTTTAGTATTATCCAAAAGTATAATATCAACTTTGTTACATACATAAAAATCACATTGTTTACAGAAAGTGATCACAAAATATTTTCATAATTTTTAATTACATTATTTTATTTTTTATTAGATAAAAATCAATATATATATGAAAGTAGTTGAAAAAGTAAACAAATAAATTTTCATACAAATAAATTAAATAATAATAGTATTTTCATCCAAAACGCAATAATTTTTTTTCAAAAAAGATTAAAAATTTATAAAACAAAATAAAATGTTTTGTTATATTTAAACACTTAATTAATTCATAAAATTAATTATAATTTAATAATTTTTTATTATTAAAAATTATTTTCTCAATGTTGAAATTTAATTTAATTTTTAATATTGTCTGCTGTTATTCAAATGGATAAAAACAATTACTGACAGCAATGTTTTAATTTTTGATATAGCCAAAAACATGTTTTTTTCACTTTTTAACACTAATTTTCTCAAAAGCTCAACGTGCTGGAGCATTTTTCTTTTCAGATTCTTAATCATCGTGAATACAAATACTTAAATTCTAATAAATAAATAATTATAGCATATCCTATTAAAATATAATTGAATTTTTTTGATGAATTTTAATCAATTTTTTATGAATGATTACATTTTTCGAGGAATTTCATTAAAATTTTATTTAAAATAATTAAAATTCTGCAATAAGTTTTATTATTTATGAAAATGATTGAATTATTGTAAAGAAATTTATTAAAAAATTATATAAATAATTGAACTCTTTAAAAAATTTTATTAAAATTTAGGACGCGATCTTAAGAAAGGGAGTTTATAGAAGCAAAAAATTATAGATAATGTTTGCAATTTTTAAATGAAAAAACAAAAAATTTTTGAAAATAATTAAATTTCTGCGAAAAATTTTACTACTATAAAAATAATTGAATTTCTGCAATTATTCATAATTGCTCCAAAATTCAATTTTTTTAGCGTTTTTAACTAAAATTCTTTTATAAATTCATTCTTTTTAATGAGTAATTAAATATATATATATTGTATAATATTATAAAATTGCCAGTCCACCCATTTCTTAAGGAATAAACAAAATTTTAACATAAAATTTATGAAAACTAAAATCCTTTTTTGTTTGTGTTTTGAAAAACGATAAAATTTTGAAAAGAATAAGACCTCACAGAAGTTATTTGGCAAATATTTTTTCAAGATATTCTTTAAAAAACGTAATTTTCAATGTTTTACAAAAATTTGAATAACTTCTAAAATAATGAACACTTTTTTAATATAATGTTAAGCTTATTTTAATTACTTCCCTGTAATTTTTTTCTTGCAATTAGCATGACGTCAAAGTTAGATAAAAAAATTGGAAAAATTTGAAATAATATTATTAAAAGAAAAATATCCCGTTGTATTGTAAATGTATTTAATTTTGTCTTTTGGTTTTGGTTAAATATGATACATATTTTAAATTATTTTTTAATATAATTAAAAATTTTGTAATATAGTCTTAATATATATCAAATTGAAGCTTATAGAATCTACCGTTTATTTTTCACTTATATTTAGTTTAAATAAAGTAAAAGAAACTTTTTAAATAATTTTGAGTTCGTATTTTTTCTGTGTGAAGGTGATTGCAAAAAATAAATAATGAAACAAAATTTGAATTTCATGTTTTCGAATATGAATAATTTATATGAGACAATTTTTACATGTTTGCGAAAAGTTTTTGGGAAAGTCATATTTCTTGGGAAAAGTTTCTTTGGGAAAAAAGATTTTTGGACAAAGAAATCGTTGGGAAACTTGTTTTGGAAAAAGTGTCCCCCTACCTAATCAAACAAAATATATAATATAATTAATAATTAATTAATTAATAATATTTTAACTCATATGTGAATGTTGAATATTTCGAAAAAACACTTTTCAAATTTTGGCAACAATTCTGTACTGAGATCTGTCGTTGGACCGCTCTAGTCTCTTGGAAACGTTGAATTTGTTTGAGAGTGTAATAGAGAGTGAGAGCGGAGAGAGCACAACAATGCTGTTGCTGTTGCGTTTGTACTTTGCCAGTCGCTCTTTGATCGCCAACCTATGCGGTTGGGTTGTGCGAGACGCTCCTTTAAACTAAAAGCACGACACGGAAATACAAATTGAACCGGCAACAAGTTTAACAATATAACACATAGGGAACAAGTATACTGTGAAAGAGAATAGTCAAGGACAACATTTCCATCCCTCCCCCCCCCCCTCTTAGTCTTTTCACCCGTCGAATTCGTAGAAGTGGATATACGGTGGGGATTTCTCGGTATTCTAAAGTTGTTGATGACAGTTACAAATAGAAAACAGTTCTCTCGCATTTTGGATTTCATGGAGGCAACAACTATTGGATATCAAGAAAAAAACTCTATGTGAACACATATATACATATATATATATATATACATACATATACTTATTTCTTTCTTTTTTGATTGAAATAAAATAGCTTTTTGCGTTTTTTAATTGGCTGATGGCGGAACGTATTACCAAAATTACTGGCGCAAAGTAAATTTTTTTGAAGGTATAAATTTTAACACAAACTTTTTTCTTTTTTACTTAAAAAAATTGCGTTTTTACGCATAGTGTGATAAAATAATTAGTGGAAGTGTTGTAAGTTTTAGAATATTGTGATGATAGGATTGGAACGAAGTAAGGGAATTGAAAATTCCAATTTTAAATTATGTTGCGTTTTTTTCCAATTCATCAATGCATTGCTACGTTTGCAACTAAAGTTGCTGACAAAATTATGACGTAAGGATTTTTTTTAAAGTTTATCTTCTAGTAAATGTGTGTTAATTTTCTTTTTATTTTTTGAGTTTAATTTTAATTCTAATTTTTTTTTGTTCGGAACGCAAATTTTACTGCTTTACATTGCTTTAAATGTCTAGTGTTAAGTTAAATGTTTTATGTTCATTTTTTTCGAGTGTAAATGCAATTTTTCAGTTGAATTAGTTATTTATGAATATTTTGGTGTTAGTTGTGAAAATTTTAAACTTTTTCTTTGATTTGAATTCGTTAAATTTTGTACAAACTTATGGTAAATTTAAATAGTTTCTTGACTACACGGAGAGAAAAATCTAGCTTTAATAGTATAACACTACCTATAATAATTTCGCATGGACTATAGTCACGCTTCAAATGCATGAAATTTATACCCAAAAACCACGAGTCCACGCTTTTTGGGTATGAATTCATGCATTTGAATTGTGACTATAGTCAATGAGAAATTACTATAGGTAGTGTTATACTATTAAAGCTTGATTTTTCTCTCCGTGTAGATTTAAAAAAAAATTTTAGAAACGAAGCGTATGTTAGTCAAAAAAAATTTTTAATTTTGTTTAGAAATTTTTCTGGTTGATTTAAGATTTAATTTTAATTACCTGGAGTTAAACAATTTTTATTATTTATTTAATATAGAAAATAGTTAATAATAATTGTCCGTGATTTTAAATAATTAAAAATGAATCTTGAATAATGTAAAAATTTTCTTAAACATAGCGGATAATTTTATCACATATGAGAAAGTATAATTTTATTATTTAACGGGATTTTCACATAATTTTTTTTTAATTTTGAATGTACTTTTAATGTGGCTACAGTTTTCAGTGGTTTTTTTATCAGCGCAGTGAACTTTAAAGATTGGTTACAGCGTTGTTTTGTTTTTCTCAAAAGTGTTTTTAAATTTCGTGTCTGATCGGAAGTGGTAATAAATAATTGAAGGAGAAGATAAGATCAACCGCACGCAGTGACGTCTAACCTAAAACGCGAAAAGGATTATCATTTTTGTAATTAAATATAAACAATTTTAGTTTTAAAAATACAAAAAATACTCCAATATTAAAAAAATAAGACAACGGCAAGTGAAAAATTCCAATTTCAATAATTTTTGTTCGGCATCAATTCTCAATTGATTTTTTTTTAATCACATAGATTGTAAAATGAAAATTTATGATTTTTTTATTATCTTCGTGGTAGAAATGACTTTCTGAACCCCTTTTGAATAAAAATGACGCACGTTCGTGAGAATATGTGCCCCTCTAATTATAGGTATATGACTATATTTGCGTGTATTACGTTTTCATTTAATATTTGATGAATTCAATGTTGTCATTTCATATTAAGTGTTTTAAGAGTTTTCAAAAATAAAAAGTTAAAACTGTGTCATAACTTTTTTTTGCAAAAGAATAGTTTGTCGAATTTTTATGTTAATATGTAAGAAAACATTAAAAAGTGACTCATTCAAGATTCATAAAAGAATGGAACAGAGAACTTAACACATGCTCTACGCAATAAACGACAGTAAAATGTCTGTTAGAAGTTAAATCTTCCTCGCACTCTTTCTCACATTTCAGACATTTTAATGATGTTGGAATACTAAAGAAGATAAGATATTTCAAATATTATCTAGATAAAATAGTTTAGTTATTTTTAATGCCATATATTGTAGTTGTAAATAATACATAAAATTTTGCTTGCCTAATTTCAAAATATGTATAAATTATGTAGATAAACTCATCTAGATATTGTCATAAAATAATCTTGAAATTATCTGGATAAAATAATCTAAACATTATTTAACATGGACAAGGTAGAAATTATCTATTATATTGATATACTCTCTAAATGTAAGTTAGTAAAAATATTTACTAATTTCAATTAGTGACTGAATTTTTGCAGTTGAATAATTAACTTTAACTAATAAATTAGTAAAAAATTACTATTTGTCAGTAAAAGTTACTAATTTCAAAAAGCAAAAAGTCAGTCACTAATTCAAATTAGTAAACATTTTTACTAATTCAAATTTAGAGATTAATCTTATTATCTAATGATAATAAAATATAACATATATAAAGACAATCTTATTATCCAATTAAGATAATCTGATCATCTAAATCCTATGTTTTTATTTATTTAAAAAAAGATCAGCTTATTATCAAATTAAAGGCGATTCCTTAATTATGTAAGAATGATTTTAGCTAATTTAAATCCCCTTTTTAATTCAAATAAATTTTCAATTCATTTAATTCAATTAAAATTTCAATTCGATAAAGTCTAAAATGATTTAGTAATTTATTATCTATAACATCATCTCATTATCTGTAATATATCCTTATTATATAATTACAATAATATTATTACTACATAATTAAGATAATTTTATTATCTAATTAAAGTAATCTAATTATCTAATTAAGGTAATTATTATATTCTACTTTCACTAAAAAATTAACAATTTATTCAGAAGTCGTCCTCCATTTTGTATTTAAAAAAATGTGATTAGATTCGTAAGTAGCGAATTTTTTAACATCTAACGACTATTTTTAAAATATATCTGCTATTATGGATTATTTGGTCTATATAATTACTAGATTATCTTATATCATATAAAGATTATCTTATTTAGATCATATGAAGTTATAAAGATTGCTTCAAAGATTATCATATTTAGGTAATTTCTAGACTATCTTATATAGACCACATCAGGATCGTATTATCTAGATCCAGATAAAAATTAACTTAACTAAAAATTCGAAATTAAACTTAATTTCTAGATTATCTTAATACAAATTACAGAAATATATTATCTAGGTTATTTTTTGTGTACCAAATGATTATTTTTATAAATAATTTCTAGTTTAGCTTATAAATTATTTTATCTAAATAATTATTAAATTAAGTAATAATTGAAATAATTACTTGGCAAATTTGAATAACTTCTAGATTGTTATCTGAATAATTTTTGAATTTTTATCCGGATAACTTCTATGCTGTTATTTAGATAATTTCTAGATTTGTATTTAGATAATTTGTAGATTATTATCTAGATAGTTTGTAGTTTATAATCTAAATAATTTGTAGATTATTATATATATTATTTATAGATTATTATCTTGATAATTTCTAGACTTTTATTTAGAGAATTTCTAGATTTTTATCTAGATTCTTATTTAGATTATTTCAAGATTTTTATCTAGATAATTTATGATTTATATTATATAATACTTATTTTATATATTTTATTTTATATTTTATTTATATAATTTCTGCATATGGATGATTTTTCCGAAAGTGACATTTTTGATGTATCGATTAATTTTACAAAATCTACTATTTAATAATTATTATCAATTCCCATAGTGAAAATTTAGCACTTATTTATCATTTTAAACAGGAAATTAAATAATTTTGTTCAACTGAATAATTTATGTAATAACTAAATTACTTTCATCTCCGAAACCTTTTCAACATGTCACCAATCGGACTTCTATAATAAAACTAAATTTTTATGGTTTTTTCAGACTCTCAAAAATTTTTTTAAAATAGTGTCAGAAAGTACAATATTTTTTCTATCATTATGTGCATTTGAAAAATTTGTAGACCTCACTTTTATTTTTGATATAAAAATGTTTAAACTTTGTCTTCAGTTTTAGGTTAAAATTACTTTACAATAATTACTGATATTTTATACATTAAAAATGTCTTAAACAAAATTTTAATGCACATTAAAATAAAGCTGAGAATCTGACGTTTAATTTTTCTATATTTTATCTATAAAAAGGAGAAAAATTATTGCTGTTATAAATAATAATCGAAATTTACATTTTTCTCCGAGTAAAAATTCATTTCATCTCCGAAACCTTTCTTTTAATAAATAACTGAAAGTAGAAGTAAATTTAACAGAATATTTTGATGGTAATATAAAATGAGGTTGTAAGATTTGTGTATTTTACTAAAAAGCATATTTTAATTGCGCCCTAATGTTTATAAATGTGAAAGAAAATTTATTTTTCATCTCCGAAGCCTTTTCCTTGAAATATGCTAGTTTTTCTTTTGTTTTTAGCATTTACCTGCATTGCTTTGAAAAAATTAACCCAAATTACCATTAAATGAAATACTTTAAATAAATTTATATTTTAATTGAATTGAATATATTTCCCATGCAGAAATTACCCTACTAGGGCCGTAGTATGGGATGAAACGCCGCGCCTGATCAGGGCCAGATCAGGGCGACAAGAAAGTGTGGATTTCCTGATCAGGGCCACATCGGGCGCGGCGTTTCATTCCCTAATAGGTCGGCCCTATCAGGCCCTGATCAGGGCCCCAGCGAAATTTCTACACGGGTTGGTATTAAATATGCAAATTATTAATTTTTAAGCAGTGTAATTTTATTTTCGATTTCGTGAACGATATTAGCGTGGATTTTTAATAGTAAAGCT
The DNA here is from genome assembly GCA_032872475.1 of Leptopilina myrica (nomen nudum). Taxonomy (NCBI): domain Eukaryota; kingdom Metazoa; phylum Arthropoda; class Insecta; order Hymenoptera; family Figitidae; genus Leptopilina; species Leptopilina myrica (nomen nudum). Next base: position 27,499,584 of record CM065466.1, on the reverse strand, counting down.
CGCCAATTAAATAAAATTAATTTAATGGAGCAACAATAATATTTTTCAAAGAAGAAAAACTTTAATATTTTTAAGAATTAATTTTGCGCAACCTAAAAATCTTACTCTTGAGTATGAAATTAAGTAGTTTTAATAGAAAAAACCATGTAATTGAAGAAAAAAATAAATTGCAAAACTGAAATTTAAAAGTGTCACTTTCAGAAGAATCACCCATATAATATAATTTCTAAACCTCTCGAAAACAAATTTTGTTTAATTTGTCTTAAAAAAATTAATGAAAAACAGGTTCAAAATTGACTCTCTTTTTTCTTGACTATCTTATAAAAATTGCATAATTATTTTACCTGCATAACTTTTAGATTGTTATCTGAATAATTTTGAAACTGTTTTCCACATAACTTTTATGTTGTTGTTTACATAATTTTTTAGAACGTTCTCTAGATAAATTCTATTTTGATATTTTTGTAATTTCTTTATTATTATTTACGTAGATAGTTTCTATATTTATATCTAGATAATTTCTAGATTTTTATCTACATAATTTCTAGATTTGTATTTAGATAATTTGTAGATTATTATCTCAATAATTTGTAGATTATTATCTCAATAATTACTGGATCATTAGCTGCATAATATTTAGATTATTATCTTTATAATATCTAGATTATTATCTGGATAACTTTTTAATTCTTTTGATTAGTTTATCCAGGTCGTTTTCAATTTATCTAGATTTTTTCGAATATCAGAATTTTCCTGGATTTGAGCACTTGATGTGGGAAGGGGGGGATTTGGCTTTTTGCACTATGTAATCACAAATTAATTATTCTAAACTTACACGCATTCACTTTGCATGCCTTAGAATATATCAATGTAATTTCACGTTTAATTATTTGAGCATGAATATTATATATCTTCCAATCAATTGACAAAAATTTACTTTGCAATAAAAATAATCAACAAATTTTCTACTGTCACGTCAGTCAGTGGAATGGAAGATTAAATCGTAATGTGTATGAAACGAATTTCATTGTTTGCTTTGTAATTATGTAAGAATAGATATTTATTTTTTAAATAAATTTAACTCTTTTTGTTCATCATCATGTAAAGAAAGATGGCGCCCAGTCCATGAAATTATTTTAAAGTTGTTGAATAATTCGTCTTAACAGTTATTGTACTTCAAAGGAGCGCCCTCTTTCTTTACATCGTGATGTCTGTCAAGTTGTGCAGCCAAACTGAAAATACGGTTGATTTTTGACATTGCAGGATTCAAAAAACGCAAGATGACGTCCACAAAACGATTTTATAACAATGAGGACGACGATGATGAAGGATTACCTCCCAGTCCAGCCAGCACAACGCAAACGGATTTTTTCGATTATCTACAGTTGGGAATTGTGAAAAAAGTAATTAGTTTAAAGCCCTGTTCAGTCATGATTATTGGAAGCAAGTGTTCGATCTGTAAACGGGAATTTAAATGTGTCACCGATACTCGTAGGCACATGAGGAAGAAGCATAAATACGTGAAGCGAAAAGCCGACAAAAAATTGGTACGAATAAAATTGAAAATGGGTAAGGAAACATTCTGCGATAATACAATCAGCAAAAAGTTTCTAAGGACTCCGGAGCGTGGTTTCAATCCGGTTGCTGTTCCAAGAATAAATGATTCCCAACCACTTCAAGTTAGTGATATTCGCTGTCCAAATTTAAGGGAGAATAATGTTAGTCAAAATTTATTGGCCAAACTTTCCGTTCCATTGTCTGCTGCATTGTTCGACATCAAGTCATTAGATCAGAGTGCAGTCTATAAAAATGGTCGCATTTATAAGGAACGAAATGATTCAAATCGACTGAATAGTGCTTTTTCTAATGGAATTAGAATCGAAGACGATTGTGATTCCGACGATACTTGGGACTTGAATTCAGGTTCGGCTAGTGATTCCGAAAATACAGTGATTTATGTGAGTGATGTGGAAGTTGATCTCAGTGAATTTTACGAGGACATTAAAGTGGAAAAAGTCGAAAGTGATATCGAAGACGCTGAGACGGTTGTAATGTCAACTGGTGAACTTGACACTAACTTGGAGGATTTGGACGATTTGTCGCCGGAGAATCTAGAAGCGATGGGCAAGACTTGTGAGGACATGGATTTGGTCCATATGTATGATAAGAATTTCGGAATTTTTGACAATTTTGTCAATTTGGAGAAGTATTGCCAGGAATTGGAGAGAGCAGAAGTGGTCAATCCAGGGGAGAAGCATGTCGAACAAAGTGTAAAGGAAAATGAAGGAAATTTGAGTAGGAAGAGACCACACGAAGTGGAAACGATCCAGTCGGAGGCGAGTGAGGCGAAGAGCAGTCGAAAAAGTTTGGAATCGAAGGAAACTGAACAAAAGGAACGAAAGCCTAAGAAACACCGGGTAAAGAACACGGAAAACACTCTCAAGTTGATGACAGAAATTTCCGAAATATTTAAGGATATTTCCAAGGTGGAAAGTACCCGCAAGAATCCCAAGAGAATTGAAAATTCTCAGCGAAACTCGAGGGAGTCTGACAACACCCGAAGATACTCGAAAGACGCCGAAGCTGCTCGAAGAGACTCGAGGGAGTCCGGCAACACCCGAAGAGACTCGAAAGACGCCGAAACTACCCGAAGAGGCTCTAAAGAAACCGAAACCACTCCCAGAGACTCGAGGGAGTCTGACAACACCCGAAGATACTCGAAAGACGCCGAAGTTGCTCGAAGAGACTCGAGGGAGTCCGGCAACACCCGAAGAGACTCGAAAGACGCCGAAACTACCCGAAGAGGCTCTAAAGACACCGAAATCACTCACAGAGACTCGAGAGACGCCGAAACTACCCGAAGAGACTCCAGCGAAGCCGAAAGCATCCAAACAGATCTCAAGGGCCAGAAATTCATCGGAATAAGACTAAAGAGACTCGATCCCACCCCAATTGAAGAAAATCGATGGAAAGCGCAAAGAATCGAAGGCCAGGAAGTAATCGAAACAGTTTCCAATGATCTCGAAATTATCGAACCACTTCTTGAGGCATCAAAAACCAAAGCTTCTCTTCAGTCAAACAGCACTCCATTGAAACTCGAACCCGACAATTTAGACATATCCGATGAGGATCTAAAAGGAATTCGCATCGGTTGTCCAAGTTTTGAAGACGTTGAAAAGGTGAGGCAACGTTTGGAAGCAAGCGACAGTAATTTTGTCGATCTAACCGAAACGAATAGTTTAGAAACGTCGGAGGTGACATTTTCATTGGTCGTTCAAAATGTGGGTGAGAAAATGAAGAATCCCAAAGACTCTGAAGATGATGTCATTATCATTGATGACATTGATGATAAGGAACAATCGCAACCACAATTGGAAGATTTCTTAAAAGCTGCTGTTATAAAATATGTACAACAATGTAGAGAAAATTCCAGCTCTCTTTTTGACACTATTAACAATAACAATAATAATGTTCTAAGAAATTTGAAGAATTCCTCAAAAATTAATTATCATTTAACGAAAGCGTTAATGGAACTTGGAATAACAATTGCAGCACCATCTCCACTGATAAAAGAAGAGACAAAATAAAAGTGAAAACATAATTTCGAATTCTCTAAATTATCCTACTTTGAAAGAACGAGCATTTTTGTATTATTTTTCAATTTCAACGTTTCAGCAGACACTATTATATCTAAAAAAGGAGAAACCAAAGTATTATTTTTTTAAATTTAATTATTAAGTTTTTTATAATTTTTTAAAATCAATTAATTTTCTTTTTTTATAAAATTTTTATTAGAAATAGTGTTGCAGAGATCGTTAAAATATTTAAAAGAATAGAATTTTATAGTTTCATTTCACCTCTTAAATGAAAGAAGACAAAAAAACACGACATGCATCACTAGAAAAGAAATTTTGTTAATTTTTATTCAGCGAAAATTATAAAGCCAAATATATTGTTTACAGTATGATTTTGTCAAGGATAAATAGAAAAGATTTATATTGTATTAGAAACTCTTGAATATTATAGACTACTTGAAGGCTTAATATTTGTGAAAATTGAGAGGTTCTAGTGTAATTATTAATTAAGTTTTTCGATTTACAATTTTGTTTTTAAATTGTATTGTTTTAAATACAATTATTGTATTATATATATATTGTAGTATTAACTAAATAATTATTATTAAGATATCCTGGCTGTAAATTTTTTTTAACTAATTGTACAGTAATTTCTAAGTAAATGAAAGATCTCATAATGTTTCTTACTCTATTTTAAAAGTGAATTAAAATGTTTTCAAGTAAAATCAAATCTGCATTATTAGTCTTTCCTCAATTTTTTAAAAGCATCCAATATCAATATTCAAATAAAATTAAAAATAATTTTTCGACCGTTCAGTAATTTTTTTCCAAGGAGAAAAATATGGTTAATTCAAAAAAGAATGTAACATTGGCCTTGGTAAATGATCACCAAATGAGTGAGAAACAAATTTTAATATTTTTAACGTGCAAATTTTTGAAAAATCTTAAAAATGTAAATTTTGTTTCAGGCAGTTGTAAATTCTCTGTAACTAAGTCCTGAAAATATGAATAATTGATAAAAATCTGCCGAAAATATTTTAGGTACATTTTAAAAACATTTTATAATGAATATTAAAAGTTCTATTTGTACAATATTGATATTTTTTTAAAAATTTTAATCCATATACACGAGAGAAAAATAATATAACAATAAGAATATACATAAAAATAAAGACGACGCAAAAGGTAAGTAAACTAAATTTATAATAATAATAAAATATGTGACGCACTCCGAATAGATTAAAAAAACCTATTTTCCTAATAATAATATTTTATATTTATATTTATTTATTTTTATTTTATTTATATTTTTTATCTTTGAAAATTAATTTTATGATGTTTTTGTGTACTTTCGGTCAAAATGCATTCGATAAAATTGTATTCGGGGAAAGTTTGGTAATTCGGTGAACAATATATGTTTGGATAAATTTATTCTGGAGATTGGTTGGATACTATTCTGAGAAATGTTATTTTTTATTATAGCTTTACTTAATTGATATTTTAATGAAAATTTATAAATTATCGACATTGAAAATATCAATAATCAAAAAAGTAAAATTGCAACATATTATTGTATTTTTCATTTTCAAGTATGTATTTTTTCTGCATTAAAAAAGTTTTATTGGCGAGGAATCTGTAAACTAAAATATTAACAAATTTTGGAAAATTTTTCAAAGAAAAGTTTCATTTATGTTGAATATAATTTTTCTTTAAAACAGATAAATAAGCTAGTTGGCTATATGAGATAAAGTTTATTTAACTCAAATAAAATATATTTGGTATAATAAAAATTTTCCTCTTGATGTACAACACAGAAGACATTTTTTTAAAAATATCTAAATAAAATATTTGCCAAATGACTTCTAAAACATCTTGTTCTCTTCAAAATTTTATCATCTTTTAAAAAATAAAAATAAACAAATTTCAGTTTCCTTAAATTTTATGTTTTATAATGTTTCTCAGTCACTTGATAATGGATTCCAGGTGAGAAAGTTCCCGGGAATCAGACCGAGAAATTTCCGGGAGTAAAAACAAAAGAAAACATTTTTTTTACTCTCGGGAGATTTTCACTTGGGTTGGTCTTTTAATTTTGAGCGGTATAGTGTAACTAAATAACTTACTAACTTTCTATTTAACATACAACGTTAATTAGTAATTAACTTTCTAACTTAATAACTAAATAGCTAACTAACTTACAACCTTATGTACTAATTAACTGACTAACTAACTTACTTACTTACTTTTTAACTAACTTACAAACTTAATTACTAATTAACTTACTAACTTATTAACTGAGTAGCTTACTTACAAATTAAATAAATAAACAGAAATAAACTTTAAGTACAAAAGAACGAGCGTCAGCGAGTGAGATATATTTGTCGCTATATAGTTACCAATTTACTTACTAATTAATTACCTTACTAACCAACTTACTCATTAACTTATTAAATTTCTCACTTAGTAGTTACAAACTAACTTAGTACAGTAGTAAGTTACTAAGTTATTTTGTATGTTTGTTCGTAACTAAGATAACTAGTTAGTCAGTACCTAAGTTAACTAGTTAGCTTCTAAGTTAAAAAGCTACTTAGTTAATAAGTTAAAATTAGTAAGCTACTTAGTTATTAAGTGAGAAATTAATATATATTATATATTTATTTTCTATCTCTAAGTTATGTAAATTAGCTAATTACTAAGTTAACTTGTAATTATGTTCGTAAGTTAGTTAGTAATTAAGTTAAGTTAGTTAGTAATTACGTTTATACGTTAACCCTCCGTCACACACCCAGTGAAGCATTCCCTCCCAGGTTTCAGTATTTTTTAAATAACTTTAGTTTTCCTCATTGAAAAATATAATCAGTTTCTATACTAAAAAAACTCATAAAAATGTGGAAATTTTATGTAAAAAATCAAGTTTTCAAAACATTTTTTGTTCTGTTAATGGTTATTGACAAAATTAGATTGTTGTAGATAAAATTTTTAAAATAATTTTTAATGATTTTTATGCATATTTGTTAATGTTACATATTATTTTTGCATGTAAAGTGGAATTCTTGCAAAGATGTGCATTTGTGTAATTAATTTTTATTTATTTTACTAATTTTATTATTTAGAATAATTTACTACCTACGCATATTTTTAAGTTTGCTTTAAAACTTAATTTTTGTTGATTCCTTCGTTTACGTTGTAATAGTGTAATTATTTCTAAAGTGTGTTCGGAGGGTTAATTAGATAGTTAGTAAAATTACTTAGTAAGTTAGTCAGTAAGCTTTTTAGTAAGGTATTAAGAACTATTTCTAACCTCTTGGACATCTCTCTTTTAGAATCTGCACTCAATTAAAAAAAATTGAAAACCACAAAGTTATACGGAGATTTTTTGGAAAATTTTTTTTGCAAATTTTTGTTCGAAAATGAATTTTTTTCAAATATATTGAGCCAGAGTAAGTTCGTAAAACCATGCTAATAATATTTTTTCAAATCTGCTCGAAAGTAACCCCAAAAAAAACCATTCAGCCGATTTTTAATGTTCATATTCGCCATGTTAGATCCGGCATTTTGAATTTTCGAAAACTTTTTTTGTAAAGAAATAGACTATAATTTTCCCCAAAATTATTTCATTAAATTATTTTTCAGGTTATTGTTTGTGAAAAAAATTTGTAGTTTTTGAAATCCATGCATTTTGTAGAAAATATGTTTTTAAATCAATAAAAAAATTGCCAAATAAACAAATGGTTTTTTATAATTTTGAAGATTATTTTTTTAAATCTTTGCTTTTAGGCTGGAAATACTAAAGCTGACAATTATTACACCTTTAACGAGTCAGGACAAAGAAAATCGTAAATCACAACCCAAAAGGTTCGCTAAACCGACGTTGGAGTGTATTCAATTTTTCTATTTGAAAATTTATTTGTTTATTTTATTGTAACTAATTTAAGTTCCTAACTTTTATATGGGCATGTCTCTAAAACTTTAAAACTTTTGGATATTGTAAAACTTAATTTTTTTCTAGTCACATTCTTGTAATTAATTTATTAATTAGTAGTTTAACTATGTATTTGATAATTATATAATGTTTTAAATTAAATAATAATCTAGTTTTTTTTATGTGACATGAAAAATGTTATGAAATAGTTATTCAAACTCCCATAATTGAGAGTTGAAGCAAAATGCAGAGAGTTGACATTTTACTGCTCTATAAATAACACTATAAGTATAATTACTAAATTATAGCTATTGCATTAAAGTTCATTTTCCGTATAATACCCAAGCGAAAATCAACCTAATTATACACGAAAATTTTAAGACTTTTTTACTTTTTTGTAGAACACAAGATAGTTTTTCTATCAATTTCCTAGCAATTTTCTTAACTCCAGATACTTGTAAATCTCGATGACATTTATAAACTGCCATATAAAAATGGAATAAGGCTCAAATTGTCTCAAAAAAATTAAAGTTGGTGATGGGATATAAATGGATATAAATATAAATGTATAGATATAGTGTTTTATGACCGAAAAATTTATGAAAAAATGATTTTTCAAAAGTTTCAAAATTGTAGATTTTACCGTATAGCAAAGATTAAGGTTCATTTTTTTGAAAAACGAAAACCTTTTATCCATTTAGTTAGATTTTGTTTATATTTTGGGTAATAATAATTATGTTTCTAACAATTTAATGTGCAATATTGAAATTTAAAAAAAATCCAAAATTTGCCGAAACAAAAGTCAACAAAATTTTTGATTTCATTTTTTCGAAAAATTAAAAAAAATCTTTTGTCATAAAACAAAAATTTATACCAAGTTTCACAAAAATTGAAAAACCCGTGATCAACTTTGATTATTTTAGCAAATTTGACCCATATAAAAAATTGTGTACAAACAATGAAAATACTCACCACTGGAAAAAATTGGGAACTTATTGCGTTTTGATTTATTATGAAAACACTATTATTTTGTTATGTATGCTGAGGACGAGAGAAGAGACAAATCAACAAACAGAACGCTCGACACAAACTGATGAACTTCAAGTACTCCAGATGAGTATTTGCCGAGAACGATATACCACATAAGGATCAAGACGCATCTCTGTTTAGTTAATCTCGCACTTTCTTCTTGCGTGACATACCGTTTAATATCGAGGGATGTGAATTGCATAGATGTATGCGCTTTATGTATATATAAACACATGTATATATAGAATATAAATACCATGTCAAGATCTGAATTTATGATTATAGCTCAGTTTTCTAGTTAAGAGATCAAACTCTTGACGTTGGAATTTAGTTCCTTTCGATTAGCCATCAAGTTACTCTACATATTTCTAATTCAACATTTATTTTTTTATTCATTTCATTTTTATTTTTTTTTAAATTCTATTTTCAAAATTTAAGATATATAATAAAGAAAAAATGGTTGTAATTCAAAATATTTAAAAACTACTATACTTTTTGTGTAAAAGAACAGAAAGTTTTTTTCAATAAATTTCATCTTAAATCTTCAATAAAAAATGATTTTCAAAATAATACTCTCCATGTTCCAAACAAATTATTTTTCTGTGTGTAAAATATTGGGAAAGTTAAAAATCTGACAGAATTACTAATTCAAAAGATTGTTAAATAAATCTGACAATAATTTACAAAAAATTATATTTATCTAGTATTCAATTTCAAAAATCTGTTATTAGATTCACAATCAGTGACCCTAAAAACTACGTCTCAATAAGTTTCCGTAAAAAATGATAAATTTCGAAAAGAAAGTCCACCATATTGGATCCGCCATTTTGAATACTGAAAATCTGACTTCATATTCAAATATATTAAATTAACGATCGCGAAAGTAGAGGAATTCGTTAGTTTTGAAAAGAATTTAATAACAATTTGAGAAATTCTTTTTCTAAAGAATTTCTCAAAAGAGGCCATAAAACTTATTTTATATTCAAACATTTGGTACAAAAATTAATTTTTTCAAAATAGTTTTCTTCAAGTATTCGATTTTATTAGTGTCTTCACTTAAGTACCTGGCAAAAGAGAAATTTAATCTTCTCCTTATTTTACGCAGTTTCCTCGCACAAAGAATATTATAAACCATTTCCCTTAATAAACCTTACTATTTATATGGTAATGACCCTTTAAAAATTGTGAAAAGAACCTTCGAGCTATTCAAATGCTGATGGTTATTGGAATGTATAGATGACACACAAACATTTCTAAATGAACGAATAACTTTCACAATATATTTTATAGTAGTGACGAATCTTCAGGTTATAAAAATAATGAAATACAACACTTAACCATAATGGTTTAGAAAAACTTTACATTTTTAAGTGTCTCTTTTTCTATTATTACAAATTAAAAATTGCATTGATTGAAAATTTCTGACTGATTTTGTAGTAAATTCGGATAGCTTAGTCCGAAATAATCATGAAATTGGATTAAAAAAACATTCTAAATATATTTCACATTCGTCGGTAGTTAACCCATTTTATAACAACTTTTTCTTATCTACCTACATCAGTAGACAAAAAAAAGTTGATCCAAAATGAACTTATTTCATTTGACATACAATTCATTTGACCTAAATTTTATTTGACATCATAAAATTCCATTGACACTTTCATTTGACATTAAACATATCGGCACGAATTTTAAAAATATAAGCATTTAGATATTATCAAAAAAATCATATTTGACCTATTTTAAAAATCTTGTTAAAATTTTTAGGTAAAATTGTGTTTATGTTAAGTGATTTTTATGTTAAATAGGAATCATGTTGAATGAGTTCTACGTCGAATTAAACTTATATTAAATGAATTTTAAGTAAAATGACAGTTATATCATAAAATTTATGTCAAATGGGAATAATGTCGATTATGTAATTTCATTTTTATTTTGACTTTGACATATTTTTATTTTACTTTTTTATTTTCACATTCAATTCAATAAATTTTTATTTTCTCTTTCACTTTAATAAAATGTGGAAATATTTTAATAATTCTATAATAATTTAATATATCATATAATATTTATTTTAATATTTTATAATATTTTAATAATTTTTAAAGAAAGTGAAAATAAAAAACTATCAAGTTAAAATTAAAATCTAACATATTGTGAGAATAAAAGATAAAAAGTTTAAATAAAAATGAAAATGAAAGTGAAAAAAAATATATCAAAGTGACAATGAAAGTTGTTATAAAAGTAAACACAACTTTATAAAATTAAGTATGATAGTAAACATTAAAATTTATTCAAGTAAATACGAAAGTGAAAATATAACTTAAAATAAAAATCTATCGAAGTGATTGTGAAAAATGTTAAAATAGAGATGAAATTACATAAATGTCCTTCTGGGGGTTAATTATGGAATATCATTTTTGGTTTCACTTTCATTCTCACTTTCATATTTACTTTTATTTTTATATACTATTATTATTACTTTCATTTTAATTTTGATAGATTGTATTTTTTCTTGCACTACAATAATTTTTTTTCCTTTTATTTTTATTTTCATTTCGACTTTGATAAAACTCTATTTTTACTTTCATTTCTACTTTCACTTCGATAGAATTATATTTCTACTTTCATTTCTACATACTTTAACTTTAAATAATTTTTATTTTACTTTCATTTTTACTTTCACTTAAATAGATTTTCTTTTCTTTTATTTTATTTTTACTGTCAATTAGATTCATTTTTATTTTATTTTCATATTTATTTTGATAGAAGTTTATTTTTACTTTCATTTTGATTGATTTTTTTCTTTTATTTTTAAATAATTTTTCATTTTTATTTTCTTTAATACTTTGACTTTGATAGATTTTCTTTCTTTTATTTTTAACTATCATTTATATAGGATTTTTATTTCCACTTTCACTTTGATAGAAAGTGATAATATAAATCTGTGAAAGTGAAAGTAAAAGTGAAAGTGAAAATAAAAAAACTTGAAGTGTTTTCAAAGTGAAAGTAAAAATTAATATGAGAATGAAAATTCAAAAATGGAATTAATCGACGCCTAGTGTAATTTATAATTAAAAATTCATAAAAATCTATGAAAGTGAAAATGAAAGTAAAAATGAAAATGACAATGAAAGTCAAAGTACAAAATGAAATTACAGTCTTTTAATATTAAAAATGGATGATCCAACATGGCGCGTGCTTTTCTTTATTCATTGTATCATACATATATGTACTATAAAATTTCCAATTAACTATAAACTAAAAATTAATAAAATAGCAATATTTAAAGAGAAGAAATAGAAAATAAAACTTTATTCCACTTTCCTTCTTTACATATTTACATTAAAAAATTGTATACGTTTGATAACAGAAATATTAACAAAAAAAAGAATACAAATGTTCCAAGAACACAAAAGTAGATAAAAAAAAATTTTTCCCCAACTTTCCTCAATAATCACTTATTAAACAACTTTTAATTTTTCCTTTTAACATGATTTTACGATTGCTTTCTCTGAATCGGACGAATTTTTTCCCTCTTGAAAATGCGTTAGACACTCATTGACATACAAGTAAATGTCGTCTTGGGAATTCTCAATTAAAAGTGCAAGGGAAGCATAAAGACTCTCAAGCTCTTGACTTGTCCAATTCTCAGTCAGTTGAATTACTCTCTGCATAAGATTATTAATTTGTTCTTCAGTCAATTTTTCCAAGCCATGATTTTTTGCAATGCTCGCGTGGACTTTTTGACGTTTTGTCGTTGAGCCTTCACCAGACGCGCTGTGCTCTCTTTTAACGTTAAATTCTGAAACAAATTTTTATTTTATTATTCTCACTTTTTTATGATTATTTTTTTTAAGTACTCAGTGCCTAGACAAAATAGAAAATAAGGACTATCTCAAAAGTCCCACTATATTTTATTAATGTAAATTATTATTTTCTGGTTTGTAACAATTATCATTATATTAGTATTTAATCATGAATAATTTCTTAATATTTATTATTACTTTATTATTACTTTCTAAACTTTAATCTTGTACGGCAAGCTTTTTACAAGAATACGTGCTCTATCTATGGAAAATAGTAAAATTTAAATAATATTGCTAATGATTTTTGAACGTTATCTTCATATTTTAATTATAGTAAAACATATCTCTTTCTTATAGAAAAAGTGTTTATTAATTTTTCAGTAGAATTTCACTAATTGTACCAGCCATAATTGTCAGTCCATTTACAAAAAAATACCGTATTATAAGAGTGCCTTCCATTTTTTGATAATATATTTCCTTTTCCTTAAAAAGTGGTGGTCTCTCAATAATGAGATAATATTTTAAAGATGATTAAAAATCATCTCGTCCGCATAAAAAGGGATCACTTTGTTAATTCTAGATTCCGAGATAATTGCAAGTTACTACTTTTTGAAATAAATTATCGAATTTTTTAAATTCTTTTTTCTCCATCTACAGCGTCACACACGTCGAATCATGCATTTTTCATTAATTTATTGATACTTTAAGTATTTTAATTCGTTGTTAGACAAAAAATGAAAAGGAACGGGAAAATTTAAAACCTTTGGATTTTTTTTTATTTTAATAAAATCTCATATGAATAACTTCCCAAAAGAACCAGAGAAATTCCCAATATAATTTTTAATTTCGTTTTTTGAAAAAATAAAAATTTCGATATTTCTTAAGATTATTTCATACTCAATAAAGTTCCATAAATTTTTTTATGACTACTCTGTAAAAATTTTTTCCAAAAATTGTTTGCCAGTTTTATTTTGTAAAAGTAAGAAATATGTCGAAAAATATTGAAATCCGTTTCGAATTTTTTCGAACAATGTGTTAAGAAAATCTTCGAAACTCAGTTCGATTTTTCCAGCAACATATTAAGACAAATTTCGAAACTCCTTTCGACTTTTTTCTAACCTAACGTTGAGAAAAATTTCTTCTATCTATTCGATTTTTTTCGAACAAAATATTAGGATAATTTTCAACAATTTGTTCGATATTTATAGGAACATGCACCGATATATTTAGTAAAATTTTACATATTTTTCTAACTAAAAATTTTGAAATTTTCAAAGCTAATAAGGATTTTTTAAATTTCATTCTTGTATTTTTTGTGCACTAATATTAACTGTAGTTACTTGATTAATGATGTTCTAATAAACAAATAAAAATCACAAAAAAGGTGAAAAATAGAAATAACACGATTTAATCAAGTATATATACACTTTTTAGGTTTTTCTTTTATTTCAAAAAACATTTTTAATTATAAATGAGACTAGTAATTATTATAATTAAATTATAATTATTTCACATAATTTTTTGATTTTGTTAAATAAATTATTTTAATAATTTTCACATAACATAAATAACGTCACTCGTTTATCAATTAAAAGTAACTTTAAACAATTTATTTCACATCAACAAAATTTGGATTTAAAAATATTCATTTCACCACAACATTTCAGAATGATAGCTTATAAAAAAATTAATTCACAACGAAGTATTAACTTTAAAATAATTTTGTCACGTGCTATTTTAGTGCTTTTCTAACAAATACTAAAGAACAACTGACGCTCAAAAGTCTTTTAGAAGAAGATTTTACATTCAGTATTTAAAACTTACAAATATTTCAAACTTTCTTTCTAAATGAGTCTATAAGAACAAAACTAGAACCAAAGAACTTCTAAATTAGACCCGTTTACAATGTCAATGAGGAACCCTTAGAGATGGTCAACTGAAGGCAAACCAGGGGTGCTATTCTGTAACTGTAAGTGAAAGTGAAGTGAAAGTGAAGTGAAAGTGAAGTGAAAGTGAAGTGAAAGTGAAGTGAAAGTGAAGTGAAAGTGAAGTGAAAGTGAAGTGAAAGCGAAGTGAAAGTGAAGTGAAAGTGAAGTGAAAGTGAAGTGAAGTGAAAATGAAGTGAAAGTGAAGTGAAAGTGAAGTTACAGAATAGCACCCCAGATGTGACGAACCTTTAAAAACTTCGAAATACTTTAAACATTTTATAACTTTGTTTGCAGGAAAACATTTTTTAGTTATCATAATAAGTAAAACTGTTTATTTTAATTATTTGTAAAATAAAAATTATTTATAAAAAACTAAAATTAATATAAAATAAAAACTGTTGGACTATAATAATTATAAAAATATATCTAAATTTTTGACGCACAAGTTTTTCAATAATATTCATGATGAAGATGATTTGTTTTCAATATTCGCATTACAATTTTTGATTCCAATTTTCTCGAAAAGAGGTTTTTGACATTCTGAACATTAAAACTCTATAACTCATCAATTCTTGTACTAAACTGAACTTAAAACGTAACAAAATTTTTCAAATTTAACAAGAAATTGAGCCATATAGATAAGTCCGTTAGTGCCAAAGTGTTCCCTTTTCATGCGGACATCCACATATACATGCGTTAATAATTCATTAACATATTAAGGTAATTCAAAAACTTCCTGCTATTAGCTATAATGTTTGAAGAAAAATGTTTGTTGAACAACAGGAGAAGACACTATCTATCAGATGTCCCAGAGTAAGCAAAATTAAAACACCAACTAAAATATGGAACATCAAAAGGAACGTCAAAGAAGAATCAGAGATCTCGAGTTGTAAAAGTCTTCATCTCAATAATTTGGAGAATTTTGAAAAAGTTACAAATCAATGATTGCAGAAATTTAATTATTTTCATATGTAAGAAAATTCTGTACAGAAATTTAATTATCTTTTTAATAATTTAACATATTTCTCGTCAAAATTTCAATGATCTATATAAATGGTGAACTTTTTATCCAAAATTTAATTATTTTCAAAAATCTTAATATAATTCATTCCAAAATTATATTTATTTTCAACAATTTTCCTCAATTAATTGATTTTTAATGTCTACTAGGGTAAACGTACCAATTGTCGAGGGTGGTTCCTATTGTCGAGTAAACAATCTTCGAAATTTATTTAAATATTGTAGCACATTGTAAATGGAAAAAAGTGATAAATATTAATTTTCTTATGCATGTTAATTTGAAAAAAATATTAATATATTATATCTACAAACAAATGAGACATTTTAGACAATATTTTTTAGTTATTACCATGGTAACATCGACAAATGGGACACCCTCGGCAATTGGAACACTTACCCTACTTTAATAAAATTTTCCAAAACAATTTAATTATTTCAAAAAAATTGTTTATAAAATTTTAAGCAAAGATTTAATTATTTTCACTGGATTTCAGTTGTTTATAAATTATTTTTATAAATGTCTTATCAGTAATTCAATTATTTTTATAAATAATCAAACTCATCGTAGAGTTTTAATTATTAATTTTAATACAATATTTTAATCCAATTCATCAAAAAATTGAATTATTCTTAAACAATGTATTATAATTCGTTGAGAGAATTTAAAATTTGTTGAAATTTTTTTTGAGAATTCAATTTTAAGAAACATTAAATTATTCAATAAATTATTAATTTTTGTCTTGAAATAATTAAATTTCAGGAGAAATTTCTTACATATGATAGATATTGATAATTTTAAAAAAATTATTTAAAATTTTTTTTCTAATATATAAATATATTAAATTAAAGACTATTTAATTAAAGAATTTCTGAATATTTGAAATTTCGTAAAGTTAAACTGACAACAGATGTATTTAAAAATTCACAGGAAACGTTTTCAAAAATTATTAAAAATAATTGATTTAAATAAGAACCTTAGTTACAAATTTAAGAAAATAATAACTTAATTTATTTTTCGTACTCGATAATTAATTTTGATAAAATAGCAAAAGTATAGCTTAAATAATGAGAAAAGTAGCTGTCGAAAAATGAAACTTGACTACTCCATTTTTTTTATTATTTCTTAATTACATTAAAAGTAGAATAATAACTTTCCGTGTGGAAATAGCCCGAGTTAGCCATGACAAAGATAGATTTCTGGTCAGGGGCTAGCTTGTAGTTGGGCTCCCCGGACATATCATGGCTAGCGCCCAGATTCAATTTCCACACGGGTTTTTAAATAACTATTGAAATACCTATTTATTTTATCTACAGAAATTGAAATATTTCAAATGATTTCAATGTAAAGCATTTTTAAATTTAACTATTTATAAAAAATAAAAAGTAATTCTTTCAATTCAATAATTTAGTTG
Organism: Leptopilina myrica (nomen nudum); assembly: GCA_032872475.1. Classification (NCBI taxonomy): domain Eukaryota; kingdom Metazoa; phylum Arthropoda; class Insecta; order Hymenoptera; family Figitidae; genus Leptopilina; species Leptopilina myrica (nomen nudum). The sequence goes on along the minus strand of CM065466.1, from coordinate 27,482,892 downwards.
TTGAAATTAATAAATAAAATTAATTAAAATTTTAATCATTTTATTTTATTCAATTCTAAATCAATTTTTATTAAAAAGTTCTACGACAATGAAATTATTTAAATACAAAAATAAATTAATAATTTATTAAATAATAAAATATTTTTGTTAAAATTGAATTCTAATATAAATAATTTTATCAACATTTTTTAAAATATTTGAATTTTTAGGAATAATTGGATTAAAATTTTAGATAATAATTAAATAATTCTTTCAAGAAATGTAATTAAAAATTAATTGGAAATACACTGAAAAAAAATTTATTTGATTCAAATAACCGATTATTTGACTATTATCAAATAAATATTTACTTGAATCAAATAATTTTTATTTGAATCAATTAAATAATATTTGCTTTAAATATTGAAATATTTGATTCAAATACAATTTATTAAATTCAAATAAAAATTATTTGATTCAAGTAAATATTTATTGATAATAGTCAAATAATCGGTTATTTGAATCAAATACATTTTTTTCCAGTGTAATTATTACACTTCAAAAACAATCATATCAAATTTTTTTTAACAATCATTGAATGTTATGCAAGAATTTTATTAAATTTTTTAAGAATAATAAAATTATTATTGCGTTTTTAGCGGAATTAATTTAAAATTATATTAAAAATAATTGCAATCCTGCAGTGAGTTTTGTTATTTATGAAAATAATTGGATTTTTGAGAAGAATTTTAAAAAAGTCTTTTTAAAAAATGTTTTTTTCAAAACATTTTGTAAAAATTGTATTTTAAATAATTCATTGCATTCATTTAAAACATTGTATTAAAATTTTAAGAATAGCTGCATTTTTTGCTGAATTCATTAAAAATTTTATTAATAAAAATTGAAATGCTGCAATGATTTTTATTTTATTTTCAAAAATAATTGAATTCTTGCAACGATTATTATTAAAATTTAAAAAAAAATAATTAAATTCCTCAGAAGAATTTTATTATTTATGAAAATAAATGAATATTTAGGAAAAATTTTATGAACATTGTTTTTAAATTGAATTCTTTTTGGAAATTTTTTAATAATATAGTATAGATATTAAAAATGATTGAATTACGAAAAATTTGTGAAGATAATTGAATTGTTTTAAAGAATTTTATTAAAATTTTCTAAACTTTTTTTCGATAACTTTATTAACATTTTTTAATAAGGATATTTTTTTGAGTATCTAATTATTTTTAGTGTGAAGCAGAATGTTCTTTAGAGCCAAGGAAAAGATCAAAATTTTGTCTGTAAATGAGAGAAAAGTCAGGGAATAACAAAATTATATTTTTGTGGCAACCCTGATGGGCTACGGTATGCCACTTGTGTTGAACATACTATACATATATATACACAAGAGGGAAAGTGTGCCCCATCTATCGTGTACGAAGACGAATTAAAAGTTGACTCGACGTAAAGCTAGCAACGCCGTATGTTTTGTGTGGTTGTCAGCAATAGAAGGCATCAAAATTTCCCAACAACAAATTTCTACACGCTATTATTTTATGTGTTCACACACTAAATACTAATGGCAGAAAAAAATGCCAGTGATGAAGAAGTCGTTATCATTGATTGCAGCGCGACAGTGAAAGAAGACTTTAAACCGCTTGACAACAACGAAAATAGTAAGAGACGAAGGACTTTACGAGAGGTTAGTTTTACCCTAATATTATCACAAATACCGCTTATATATATACATACATTCACATATTCACGTACATACACCATTTAATAACATCTTCAAGTTTTCTGGTGAATCTTCAGTGTAAATGTAATATCTCAAAGTGTATTTTATGCATATAATTCAACACAAATTCATATTCATTTAAATTAAATAAAGAAATTCAATTTTATAAAGACAAAAATTATAAATTACTTTTTAAATTTATTCTTTTATAAATTCGTAATATGATTTTAAAAAATGTGTTAATTTCTTTTTTTTGAATTTTTTTTCCGTTGAAATATACTCATTATGCAGGAAAATAATTTTCTATAAAAGTTTTATTTTAAATATTTTGAGTCGAGTGTAAAATGTGATAATTTGAAATATAAAAGCTTCTCATGTTTACTAGTTCGTATATTTACAAAACATTCAATAAGCAGACTGCTGTCCGAAGTAAACAGCTAACTGGTATCTGTTGAGGTCACTGTAGCTAATTATTGAATTTTGTTTCATACGTTTTATATTATATTATTTTATACTATATTATATTCAGAATTTATTTACCCTATTATTTTATACTAAATTATATTATATTCAGGATTTATTTACCCTAGTGATTCACAAGCGACTCATTTGGACTCATGTATTTCTAGAGTCCCCAGTAGAGCGTAATGTTGAGAATATTCAATCAGTATTTCAGTAACATCAACAACATTGAGGGAACATTGGTAATGTTAAAGCAGTGTTCTCAATATTGCTGAAACATTACGTGCAACTGGGGGTCCTACACCGAAGAAAATAAAATCTCAAAGTGGGAAGAAAATTTCGCGTAACAATTATTTTTATATTACACTTTTTAATATCCGAATATTAATTTACAAAAAAGAGAAATTTTTGTTTATATTTCAAAGTTTTTTAACTAAAAGACGAGTTTTAATCTTTCTTCTTTGATTGAAATTATTCCTCTCAAATTCAAAGAAATTTATACTAGAAAGAAAATTTTTAAGTTGTTTTTTGTTTTTCAAAAAATTATTAAATGTAAAAAAATTAATAATAAATGCAGTTATGTAAAATTATTAACAATTATAAATTAATAAATTTTAAAATAAAAAAAATTATTTTCGCGAAAATTATTTGGTATCTTGAAATCAAATTTCGTACTAAATTTTTTTTGAAGAGAGTTCTGATTCGTAATCAGCGACCCCAAAAACTCCTCTAAGCATTTTTGTTTTTTAAATTAGTGTTGTTATGTAATGTATGCCTCAAAGGGTTTAAAAAATTGACATATAATAGAAAATATAAAAGAGGAAAATCCTGTCAGTTAGAAAAGAAAAATTTAGTGCCCACATAAAAAAAAATTTACAACTTTGTAATTTTACAACTTGGACATGCCCTTTTAAATTAAATTGTGTTGTTTTATATTATTATTTTATATAATTTAATTATTATTAATATAATTTTGATAAAATTGAAAAATAAAATTTTTAATTGGGCCAAAATAAGTGAAACCGGCCACTTGAAAAATTTTTGTCTCCAATTTTCAAGTTATCTATGATTTTTGGTAGATATATGAGTACACTTTTTGCCCCTAAGATATTTTTCAAAAAAAAAAAATTTATTTTTGAAGTAATCAGGTGTTAAAGTTTTGGGTCATTTTATTTTCATTTTATTATTACTTTGAAACAAATAAAGATAATTAGGTGAATTTTTTTTTAAATTAAAGCTTAAAGTCTATATTTTAAGGAATAAATAAAGCGATTGCTAAAAAATTAAAATTTATAATTGTTATTAACAATTCTTTTAAACAATTGCAAATTTAAGAATGTTCTCAATGTTTTTGAAACATTACATTTCGATGTTGTATTGCGCAAAACTCCAAGGATTAATTTAAAAAAAAGAAAAATGAGTAACCTTCAATATTATAGAAATTCTGTAGTTTTTTCTGAAAAAATGCAGGCGAAAATCGACTCGAGTTACTGGAAAAAGATAAAATTGCAAACGAATAAATAAGATCGTGTTTTGTTTTTTTAGAAACTTCACGTTTTCAAGCGGATTTTTAAGATTAAAAGTCGATTTTCGCCTGCATTTTTTCAGAAAAAACTACAGAATTTCTATAATATTGAAGGTTACTCATTTTTCTTTTTTTTAAATTAATCCTTGGAGTTTTGCGCAATATAACATCGAAATGTAATGTTTCAAAAACATTGAGAACATTCTTCAATTTGCAATTTTTTAATAGAATTGTTAATTACAATTATAATTTAATTATTATTAATATAATTTTGATAAAATTGAAAAATAAAATTTTTAATTATAATTATAGGGGAGAGTGGGGCAAACCGGACCGGTGGGTAAACCGGACTCCCCTCAATATTTCCAAAATGGCGGAATTGTCAAAAGTGCTTTTTAGAAATTTGAAACAACCTTGTGTAGTATACCTTATGTTTTCAATTTGACATTTTTTACTTTTGTTTGTGCAACGCTGGGAGCAAAAGTTTTTTTTTATTTTTTTTCTACACTTTTCCGAATTTTTTCTTAAGGAAATTCTGAGGAAACCGTGTGATATTTCCAAATATTAGGTCTTGGGTTTGAAGGTACACACCTCAGGAATATTTACCATCAAAAACTTTCATGAATTTGCAAAGCGTTTCTTTTTGACGAACATTTATTCTCAAAATGAGCCTGTGGGGCAAACCGGCCATAGGATATTTCCATTGAATTAATGTTTCATAAAAATTATTTTTATATAAAATGTTTCTTTCATTAAAATATTTACTTACAATGAAAAATAATTGTCTTCCAATGAGAATTGGACCCTTTAATATTGTTTCTCTGATAATGACAAACATTTTTATTTTTTTATTTAAAAAAATATTTATTTAATTAAAATTCAATCCCGGATTATTATTTCTATTACTACAACCATTGTTTACATGATTCTTTATGTTTTTTATTATTGTAGATTATGTAAATGCAAAATTATAAATAAAAAACCAAACGGTCCGGTTTACCCCAGGGGGTGGGGCAAACCGGACCGTTTGCAAAATTTTTTAAAGTTAACACAGCAACTAAACAATAAAAGATGAAGTATATGTGTCTCTGGGAAAAAGTTGCGCAATTAAATGATCTTTCAAACAAGCCATCGAGAAATGAAATCGGTTGATTCGTTTAGTCACAAGAGTCAAAAAACCGTTAGGGGGTCCGGTTTGCCCCACTCTCCCCTAAGCAGACAGGATTATTTTTAAAAAATTTGAAAAGTTTTTTGTTTAATTCAATTATTTTCTAAAGTTTTGATTAAAATGAAAAAAAAACATTATTTTAAAAAAATTTAAAGAAACTCATCAATAAAAGAATTTAATTATTCATAAAATTTCTAATAAAAATGTTTCAAGCCATTTGTACATTTATTTATGTTCGTAATCAAATAAATTTAAAGTTGATGAGAAAAAAACCATGAAAAATTATGACAAAGCCAGGAAATAACCCTGAGTTAACAATAAAGAATTTGAATATTTTTGGATATGGAATTTTTAGACGATACGACAACTAACAAAAGAATAAACGAGATGATCGTTCGAAAACACAGACGATGACGAACAAAATCGCTCGAAAAAAATAAAATTTATTCTCGGATCGAAATGAAACACTAACCCCTTGACTGTGGATGACGTGTATACACGTCATGAAAAAACTGGCCCAAACTGCGTGGATGACGTGTATATACATATATTCGCAAAAATTGTTACTCGGAGGTTTTTGGGGTCGCTCATCACGATTATGAAGTCAGATTTTTTAAATACTTTATTTTTGATCCAATATGGCCGCCAAAATTATTGAAAAATTTCAAAAGTGGTTGAATTTTCTAAAGTCACATTTTCAAAATAACTAATTTTTAATCCAACATGGCCGCCAAAAATTTTTCTTAAAATTTAATACGTAATTATATAAATATATTTTTTATTAATCGTCCGCCATATTGGATCGTCCATTTTGAATTTTTAAAAGCTAACACCGGATTTTAAATCAGCGATCATGAAAACCCCTGAGTAACGAGTTTTAAGTGAATCCAATGAATTTTTAAAAAACGTGTCCGACATATTGGATCCACCATTTTGAATTTTTAAAAACTAATACCGGATTCGTAATCGACGACTTCAAAAACCCCTTTGTACCAAGTGTCGTAGAATTTATTCACAAGAAGGTCTTATACATTTTGGGACCATTTTTTTATATTTTAGCTACACACTGAAGGCGCTAAGGAATTGTCTAAAATTGAAAAATTTTTTTCCGGTGTAAAAACTCCTGTAAAGTTATTCCATGATTTACCATAAGAGACTATTATGAGTCATCGTGAGTCACACAAAAGTCAAAATTTTTATGATAATATGTTGAATGTAATCTTTCTTATCTTGGCATTTGCATGAGAAAAATTAAATTTTTATCTGTTCATCACAACGCAACATCAAAAAATCATATAGTGCTACATTTTTTGTGCAAACACCCAGAGAAATGGCATATTTGTCTCAGAACCAACTAGACTTTTTATTTGTTTCAAATAAATTTTATTTAGTTTAAATAAAATTTTATTTAACTCAAATATATGTTTTATTTATGTCAAATATAAATTTTATTTAAAACAAATAAAAAGTCTAGTTGGTTCTGAGACAAATATACAAGTTTATTTAAGTCAAATGAAACATATTTGGTTTAAATAATAATTTTCTCTGGGTGAATGCCCATCTAATTGTGCTGATGTGCATTAAATTCACTTTCTAACATCCATTTTAAAACTTATCAAATTTACATAAAAAAAATTAGTTTATATTCTTTAAACATTGAAGAATGAGTATCTATACTTGAAAAGTTTAACTGCAAGTTATAAATATTTTATTATTGAAAAATATTGCTAAAAGTAGAAAATTAAAAAAAACGGAAAAAAATTGCCAACAACGTTGATCAACGAAAAAAAATTATTTAATACATTAAAATATTATTTATAATTTAACATTTAATTGTTAAACAATTATTATCAAAACATAAACATCAATTTATTTTTCTAAATATTTTTGTGGCAACATTGTTGCGTTATCTATAATTAATTTACATAGTAGTTATAATTTTTTTCGTTGATCAACGTTATGGGCTTTAACTTGTTTTCTGAAGTGAAGTTTGAAAAATTCAAAATGTCGAACACGAAAAATTATTTATTGAGCAATATTAAGCAATAGTTAGACAGAAGGGGTTGTAAGGCGACTCTCCACAATTCTTAGGCCAGATTTATAAAATTAAAAATGGCGGATCTAACATGTCGGGCAAAAAAAATATTTCTTGAATAATTTTGATCAAAAGGTAGAGAAAAAGGTTTTCAGGGTCTTAAATGATTACATACACGGAGAAAATTTGTTCCTTATATTTTACCGAATTCTTCTGTAAAGTTGGGATATAGTGGCATAACAGTAATTTTTAATAATTTTTAAATTATTTTTTCAGGAATAATATTCAAAATTTAATGTCATATCTTTTTTCCATACAAACTAGTTCTGTAAAAGTTAAAACAAAATTGAAACTGAACGTTTAATAAAAATTAAATAAAATTTTAACGTTTCTTTTGAATACCTCCTTGATGGTCACTAACGTTTCAGGAACAGTTCGGTAAAACTTTCTTGACTTGATTCGAGTGTTAGTTTTCATGAATAGTTCGGTAAAACTTCGTTGACTTGCCTGAATTGTTAGTTTTCAGGATTGAAATATACTTTTTTAAATGCCCTGTAGTAAAAAAAACTTTAACGTTAATAGTTAGTTGTTTCTAACCTATTTGTACTCATTAACTAATAATTAATAATTTCATTTATAGCAGAAATCGCTTCTGAAACGAAATTAAATAGAAAATTACTTTCGTTTTAGTTCTTAAATAATCAAAAAACAAAAGTATTTGAAACTATTAAGTTTCATGTCAACTCGAAACAAAAGATTGAAAAACATAATAATTTAGTGAAAATCACAGAAAAATTGTTTCCGCATACTTATCTAACAAGAGCATGGTAAGTAATTAATGTAACTTACGTGACCAGAGTATAAATTACGTAGCTATAGTAATTTACATAATTACAGTAATTTACGTATGTTACGTAACCAGAGTAAATAACGTAACTATAGTAACTTACGTCAAAGATACAACTTATGTGAGTTACGTAACTACAATAACTTAGGTAAATGGTACAACTTACGTAAGTTACGTAACTACAATAACTTACGTAAATAATCAATTTTACGTAACTTAGGTATGTAATTTACGTAAAAGATCAAACTTATATAAGTCACGTAACTAGAATAACTTACGCAAGTTACGTGAATGATGAAACTTATGTAATTTATACAAATGATCAAAGTTGCATAACTTACGTAACTATAACACCTTATGCAATTAAAAAAACTTACATAAGTTTGAACATTTACATAATTTACTGTAGTTACGTTATTTAGTCTGGTTATGTAATTATAGTATTTTCCTTTAATTATGTAAGTTACTATAACAGTTGAAACTTTCTGAAGAAATAATGTAAAGCGTGCGATGTATGTATTAATGTATGCGTTTAGAATGTACTGTAGGCAGGTGTAATGAATAAGTATTTGTTCGTGAATAATTGTAAGGGGTTCAGGTAGTAATTAAAGTATGTAAAATGAGATTTACGGCAGTATTACTATAGAACTACTGCAATTACATTATTTTTTATTCTTCAAGTTTTACCGAACTATTCAGTAATTCAATTAATATAAATTTTACCGAACATTGTACCTTACGTTTTACTGAACTATACAATAAATATAAGTTTTACCGAACACTGTGCCTTATGTTTTACCGAACTTTCAATAAAACTAAGTATAGTGTACATTTACCCTACGTTTTACCGAACTGTAAGTGAACGGCTAATACATGTACCAGAAGATTTATTCTTTTTACATTATTTTTCAATGCAATTGCTTTTACAGTCCTGTTCCTTAAAACTTACAGTTTTGACACTTCATCCCAGTTTTACCGAACAAAGTTCAGTAAATTTTCAGGAATAAATTTTCTCCGTGTAAGATAGAAAAGGATAGAAACGATGGGCGCAGAAACTGACATTTGTTGCGCGCGCATCATTTTTATATCCAGTATATTTTTATCGTGTAGATGAAAAAATAAAGTTTGTTGTAGAAGTACCTTGAGATTTTATATAATACTTCATGATAAATAAGATACAAAAATCGGTGCTTTTAAGTTGTAACCGTTTATTTATATCCAATAAAGGCCCAAAAGAGAAGTCAAAAATCGTAAAACTTATATCGTAAACTTGACACGAAATAGTAAATGAGGGAAGATATTCCTGTTCTTCTCCCTCTTATTTAACGTTTTTGAAAATTCTTAGGTTCTAAAAATTTCATTACAAATGAAGAACAAGTTATTTAAAACTTGATAAGTCCATATTTTCATATTGATAAGTCCAATTTCATAATTAATGTAAAAAATTGGACAGTTGAACTATATGTATTTAATTTAATACATTTTTTAAAGATATATAAGTATATAAATGTAAATATATATTAATTTAGAATAATATATTAATAAAACATAAAATATATGATTTTTTAAGACTTTTTTGGCATAAACCTAAACATAAATAATAAAATAAATAGAGAAAATAAATTTTAAAATTCGGATAGCCAAAAAAAAGTTCGTATAATAGAAATTCGGATAAAATGATTTTCGGTTCGGATAATAGAGGTTTCGGATAACAGAGGTTCGGATAATCGAGGTTTCACTGTACTGTTAACTTTAAAATATTTATAACTTGATTTTATATCAATGCTTTTCTATCTATACGGAGATTTTTCTATAATAATTTGAGGTTATGTAATTTTAAAAACTTCTTAAATTAGAAAAATGGGAATTTTCTAATCTTAAATTAGAAAAACAATTGAAACTTTTCGTAAATGTTAAACTAGGTGATTAATAATATTTGTCTAAAAATCGAAGCATATTTGTAAATATAAACCTCAACTAACATTTCGACCTTTAAATAACAAAAAAAACTTTTGTTATACAAAACCTTTTAAATTATCTTGAAGTTTTCCCCAATTGGCACCAAGGGGATTAAATTTAAAAAAAATGTTAAAGATAGAAAATAATAAATGAATAGAGATTAAAAGATGAAGAGAGCTCCGTAAAAGTGAATGAGACAACAAAGTTTGTCCAACCATTAAGACGCAATTAAGGGGAATTCCTACCAATTCTAGCGCCCACAAATTTTCTGTACCTCTATTCACTAATAATGAAGGTTTCTACCCTAATATATTATTATTATTATTATTATTATTATTATTATTATTATTCATAAAAGTGTGTAAACATTTTTTTCTTCCTGTAATTTCGTATTTTTGAAAAATATTTTCCCATAATATTCTGGGTATTTTATGATCAAATGTCGTTTGAGGCAGGTTTTTAACATTTAATACATAACCTCAATTTTTAGAAAAATCTTATAAAATAGTGATTATCAAATAATTTCTAAGGTCCCTGAAGTTAGCTTCGTCGCTAAGCGTCAAAATAATTTTTTTTGCAAAATCGAAAAGAATCAAATAATTTGTTACAAAGTTTTCTGATTAAAAATTGTTCTGATCATTTTTTTTACTTAATTTTGCTACGCCATAATTGGCAGAGCTGAGATATCTCGAAAATAAATCCAATATGGAAAGTTAAATTACCAAATGTTGGAGAATATGTTTGCAATTATTATGTATAAAGGTATACATGGGATGTACACCTGAAAATATAATAGTATAATATGTACGTATTAAAGCAATGCACAGTAAAAATCGTTAAATTTTAGAAATATTTGAAATTTAAAACGGTTTTAAATTAGAATCTTTGAAAATTTGAATTTTTCACACTTTTAACTAACAATTCTGTGGAATTAATTTTTTTGATAAACTTTAATAAATTTTGTTGTTGAAATTATTGTAAGTTTTTATTCTCTAATATATATTTAATTGGAAAATTTCTGAATAACTGCAATTTCGTAAAATTGAATTGTAAACAATAATAGATTTGAAAATTTTCAAAGAACTTTAAAACATTTTTTGTAAAGTTACATTTAGCAAATAACATTTACAATTTTTTTGTGAATAAAAAACGAGTTAAGTAACAACCTAAAATTTAACAAATATATTTCTTATTGATATAAATTATTATATTATTTTTTATTCAAATGCAACTTTTAATTGTTTAGAATGTTAAAAATTAAATTCTCTTCTCTTTCAGCAAAAACAAATTAAAAATTTTATTTACCCTTTTGTTTTAAAATACGAAATTATAATAATTAGACTAACTATTATTTTTGAAAGATTTTTTCCACTTGTTAAATGGTGTATAATTTTTTTCAGTAAATTAAATATTTAACACTTTTTTAAAATTGAAAATATTTAATTTAATTTTTTTAAGGTACTGAAAAAGGCCTTCTTTTTAAAAATAGACCCTTTTTGTGTACTTTTTTCATATTTTATATTTTATTTTACAAAAAAAAATTTTGGGACATTATAGTGAAAATTTAAACTCTTTTTATAAACAAGAAACCCAATTTTTAAATACTTTTAAAAACTTCCCTTGTTTCATTCTTTTATAATTTTTATTTGAAAGCTGAGACTTTACATTTTAAGATAAAATTTCATAATACTTGTTGATCAAAGTAATTGTAATACTAAATTTTGTTATATAATAGCAAAAATGTTTTAATTTAGATTTTATGTTATTCATTAAAATTGAAGTTTTAAATTAAAAAAAAATTTCTCTGTTCTTTATGTTTTGGTAGAATCCAGGTAAATTTAAGGACGAAGAGAATGGAAATGTAAAAGAAGAGGAGGAGGACGAAGAAGAAGAAGAGGAAAACGAGAATGAAGACGAAGAAGATGAAGAAGTTGAAGAAGTAGAAGAAGAAAATGGAATTAAAATTATAATTAATGGTCGTATAACTTTGGAATATAAGAAAAAAGTAGTAGCCCTAGCGGAAGGTCATCCGAATTGGAGTCTGTCAACATTAAGAAGAAAAGGAGCTCAGCGTTTAAAAAGTTTCAGAATTCTTGCACTATGGAAAAAGGAGATTGAAAATGGTGGCACAAAACACGATAAACTAAGAGCAATTGGAAAAGAATGCTTCGATCGTTTTAGAGAAGCGCGCCGAAATAGTGAAGCAGTACGTACATTTTTTTTTTATTTGAATTTTTTGATTTGTATTCTATAAAATTTTAAGTAGTAAATATTTTCTTACTATGAAAAAAATTATAAAAATATCAAGTTCAGTAAAAAAAACTCCTTAAGATCCTAATAAAAAATTATTAAGGACTCGAACGTATTTTTGACTATCTAAGGAAATGAAAAAAAATAAAATTAATAAAATTTTGATCACTAGAATCCTTAAAAAATAGTTTTTGACCCAGAGCGTCGACGCTAACTACAGGAACCGATTATTTAAAAAAAAGTTTAAAGTACTAATAAAAATCGAATTGTAACGTGAAGTGTTTACCTTTTTATCAAAATATTTTTTAATCTCAAATAAAAAAGAAACAACATTTTTAAATTCAAAATTTTTTTGAAGCATTTTCAATGTAGATAAATTGTATTTTGTTTTTTAGGTAACAACGAAAATGCTGCAAAAATGGGCGAGGGAAGCAGCTGCTCCCTTCTTGTCAGAATCCTTCAAATTCCTAGCTAGCAAACGTTGGGTTACACGGTTCAAAGATAAACACAAGATAAAACAGAGGAAGATAACAAATCCTAACAATAATAGTGATATGCTAACTTTGGAAGAAACTGAACTGTCCAACGACACATTACCCACTGAACTGGTTCCAACTTTCGATCCCTTCAATTTATTATGTATTCCAAAAAGTTAACGCCCAAACAAAATAATTTAGAGCCAATGATATTTTTTTAAATATTATTGTCCTTATTAATTTTATAATTATATTAATAGGATACATTTTGTAAAAAGAAATAATATTGAAATAAATAAGAATTATTTATAAAAAAATACAATTACTGATAAATATTATTATTCGACTTTTAATTTTATTAGTCATTTATAATAAATAGCATTTTAACAATTTTTAAAGTTTAAAATTTAAGAAATTTTTAAATATTAAAAATTGTTTAAAGTTGAAATTAATAAAAAAAGTGTAAATAAAAAGTTCAATAATTATTAATTAATATTTATTCCAAATTATGTCCAATTTCAAAAAGTTTTTAAATTAAAATCTTAAAAATTCTAATTGCTGTAAAAGTCTAATTAATAGTTAAATATAAAAAAATATTAATTTGTTGGCATCCATCAAAACTAGAAGTTTTGGATTTTATTAAAAAAATCAAAAATTTCTAAAGAATATAATTCCTCAGTAGCACGTTATATTACAGCAATATTGAGAACATTGTCTTAACATTACCAATGTTTGCCTCAATGTTGTCAATGCTGCTGGAACATTTTGTGCTACTGGGGTTGTAGTTTAAATTTTCACCAAAAAAGTGTCAAATGTTTTTACATTGAAAGTATTTCGACATTTTAAGCAAATAAAGAACAATAAGTTCCTATTTAAATATTTTACAAAAATAATTGAAATTTCGTGACCAACCGTAGATTTTTATTTTAAACCCCCCCCCCCCCTTAATACAGGAACGTACCCTTTAACGAAAATCCGAAAAAAAAGTTTAGACAACCATTTTTTTATGCAATAAACTGTTTTTTAATTAAAACGTAAGTGAAATAATTTTTCAATAAATAAATATTCACATACAAAATTTATATTTTCTAAAACACTGGTAATGTTACTTCGTCAAAATCCCCCTGCGTTACAATTGCAGGAATAAGCGTGACCCCCTTCTTCCCTTAAATGGTAACTTAGTTTCCCCTTCATAACAGGAATTTTAGGAATTAATTAAATTTTAAAAGCTTTTGGAATAAAATTTTTTTTAAATTTAAGGGAAAAAATATTTAGATTTTTATTTTAAAAAAATTAATTATTACATTATTTTTCTTTGGAAATTCTTAAAATTTTGGATAATTTTATTAAAAAATTCTAAGAAAAATAATTGAATTTTTCAAGAAATACAGTTGCAATTGTTATAAATTAATTTAATATCAAAAAAGTTTTCATTGAAATTATTTCAAATTTTAATTCGTGTGAAAAATTAATAAGAATAAGTTTTTTAATTTCAATTTAACAAAAAGTGTTCAAATTTGGAATAATTTAATTTAGAAATTCATTAGTTTCAATAATTCTTTATATTATAAAGCTTCATTGAAAAGCTAGGCATTAAAGTAATTAATATTACTGCCAGAAAAATTGTTATGAGGCTTTTAAACGGATTTAAACAGGTGTTATTTTAAAAAGACTTTATTTTATAAGGACAGAAAAGTTTGACAGAAATTATGTTCACTTCAGATCCATTGGGCTTAGTTTAAATTTTAATTTTGATAAAGATAATGATAATAAAAAAAAAGTTTATTTATTTGCATTAAAAGAATAATAAAAATTCGAATTTAAAAAAAGTGCTTTCTTTAGTTTCTTAAAAATTTATTATTTTCAGTTAGAAATATTTCGAAAAACGTTGAGAAAATGATTTTGCTACACAAAGTTAGACATTTTTCTAAAAGTGTAGAATAAATTCGAAACTATAAAACGGGCAAATTTTTGGGAAATTGAAAATTAAATATTAATTATAAAAAATAAGGGTCAGTTTTTAAAATATTAAAAAATAAAATTTACCATTTGAAAGGGCTTGAAAAAACCTTTCAGAAACACATTCAACAAAATTTTTCCCATTCCCCCTTCAAGTTTTCGAAAAAGTCAAAAATGTTTTTTGGGTCACAATTTATTCTACTCGATAAAACAACAAAAAAAGCAAACAAAGTTATAAAATATTTAAAGTATTTCGTAGTTTCAAAAGACATTTAAAATCACTAAAAAGTGTCTACCAAAACATCTTAGAAGTGACTATCAAAACATCTTAAATTAAGGTGCTGAAAACCAAGTTTTTCTATATCCTGTATTCGGAAGTCCTGTTCGAGTTTTGTGAATTCATAATTCACTCAAAGAAATTTTACGAAGAACATAAGTTATAATTTGTTAACTTGAAACCACTTAAGGAGTCATTTGCCTGTGAAAAGCCTATTGTATTTTGACCACGCAAGCTAAGAAGTACCACCCGTTGTTCCAAGGTAAAAAGAAACCACTATACTAGACTCCAATGCAGTATTAAAAAGTTCGTGTATCCTTTCCATATTTTCAGAACTGCGTTCATTTTAAATATACAATTTATTCAAATAGAATTATTTCTTGATAATTCACCAAATCCCGTTCCAATTTTAATTGTTACTAATTAAAATAAAATCGGGAAAACACTAGGAAATATAATTGTTTATATTTATAATTTATGCTAGTAAATGTTAAATAAATTATTACTTAAATGGTTCAATGAATTGAAATTCATAAAATAGTAGTCACTGGCATATTTTAAAAAAATTTATAAATCGTGCATATTTTGTTGTTATAGTCTCTAGATTCATTTTTTGAAAATTTTGCGATCAAATATTTTATCTTTTGGGCGTAAATTATAATTAAAAATGTGATTTTTATTATTTTAAAATATGAAATATCACTCTCTGCTGATATAGTCGAAATCTTCATATTTCTAAAGATGTGAGAGTCATGAGAAAATAGCTATTGCAATACATATTTAATAATAAAAATAATTAAAAATAATAATAATAATTTAATTATAAATAATTAAATTAATTAAATTAATTTAATTGATAATAATTTATTCATAATTAACTCATTAAAATCCGACATTCTAAGCATAAATTGATAAAATAACAACTAAATATTCTATTTTACAATTATAAATGTTTATATAATGTAAAATAATAAAATTAAAATTAAGTTCTATTCCCTATACATTCATTAATTTCATTATTTATTATATTGATTATCTATTTTATAATCAATTAATATTTTAATTTAATTATCTTTAAAATAATAATGTTCAATGAAAAACCCAAAAGTTAGAATTTAAAATCGATGATACTAATGGAGGGCAAAATTTAGAGTTTATGTAAAAGTGATGATAAATAACCCCAATTTAGTCAAAATTTTAAGTACGCATTAATTGTAAATTAAGCAAAATACCCTCGCAAAACTTAAATATATTATAGATCTCAAACAAACTTTAAACGTATATGAAAAATATGAAATTTTATAATGCATCTAGAAAAAAGATACGTAGATTTGAAAATACGCTTTTCATGGTCAAATCTGAAAGTAAAAAATAGAATAAATAAATAAAGAAAAAATTATTCGCTTTTATCACAATGAAAACTTATTAGTAGGACACTAACAAAGAATTCTAGTAAGTTTCGTTATTATTGTTTTAGCAGATTTAAAGAAAAAAGGCTTTTAAAAATGATAAAATGTCCCAGTTTTTTCATTTCTTAATTTTAATTTTATTATTGTTATTTCACATTATATAAACATTTCTATTTGTAAATTAGAATATTTACTTGTTATTTAATCAATTTATACTTAGAATGTCGGATTTTAATGAGTTAATTATGAATAAATTGCGATTTAAATATGTAATGAAAGAGATATTTTCTCATGACTCTTGCATCTTTAATTACAATTTTCGCCCAAAGGATAAAATAATTGATCGCAAAATTTTCAAAAAATGAATCTAGAGACTATAACAACAAAATATACACGATTTATAAATTTTTTAAAAATATGCCAGCGACCAATTTTTTTATATAAATTTCAATAGTTTGACCCGAAAATTGTTTTTATATATAAAGTATTGTTATATTGAAAAATAGTTTTACTTGTTTTTATCTCACTAATTCCATTGTCCGAGCGTACTGTATTCAATTTTGCTCTCCCTCTCGCTTCAGTTTTTATTTTTCTTCTCGGTGCAATACTCACAATTTCTAGTACAACGAAAAAAAAAATTTTTAATACATTAAAAACGAAAACAAATAATATTTTTATCAAAGCAAATAATTTAGTTTTAATTTAATTTCAAAACCAAATTAAAAATTTTCTATTTGTTGTGATTGGATCCATTTCAAAGGAGGTTAACGGATAAGTTACAAATCTTTAAATTTAACTGTCGGTTGAATATATTCTTCAAGGAAAATAAGAACACTGAGAAAACGATTTATTGGATTCGAACATATTTTATTTAAGTCAAACTTAAAATATCTTCGTTGTGCGTTCAAACATATTTAAGTTTAACTAAAACATATTTTTTGGTTCATTTAAAGAAATAATGTATTTAATTAAAACATATAAGTTGTTGTTCATTTTAAGTTATTTATAATCAACTTTTAAGTTTGAATCAAACATAAAATTTTTAAACATATTTTTGTTTTGATTAAAACGGAAAATATTCTTGATTCAAATATGATAATTCAAATAAATATAATATTTTTGAATCAAAGCAGTAGATATTTTCTATATATTGATATTAAGCTTACAAACTAATTTCAATTAAACAAATTCACTTAAAATTATTTTTCTATATTTAAATTAAGTATAATGTTTACGTATTTTTTTCAACAAAATAAATAGAAAAATAATAATTAAAAAGAAATAATACCTGCAGATGATCTGTAGGACAGATCATCATTGCTAGAATTTGCTTTCATAAATAGTTGACGAAAGTACGACTGCCTCTCAGAATTTGTTGGTGGCCTGAGCTCATAAACTTCTCCTTGATGCTCGTCAAATAGAGTCGTAATCTTTTTTTTAAATAAATATTTATTTTTACTTTATCTATAAACTCTCTAAATATAAAAAAATGTATTACTAACAAAAAAAATTATTTCGGTTAGGGTTCAGTTTATCTGAAAGGTATTTTATAATTTTTGATCTTCTAAAACTTTTTTCTAATAAACGTAATTTTTTAATTGTTTAAACAATATTCAATTCTTGTAATGAGAATCAATAGGCATATTATGATATAAAAATGAAATTTATTAACATTTTTTAGTGTTTTCCTAAAGATATTTAAAATTTTATAAAAAATGTTTTATAAATATATTATTTTTGGAAATTTTTGTATAAAAATGAAAATTAATATTTCTTTTTGTCAAAAAGAAACTCTTAATTTTGTGAACGGAATTGTGATTAAGAAGCAGAAAATATACAAAATAGTTTCTATTTTCTAATCGTAATTTTTTAAAACAATTTTCTAAGTTACGTTAAAGTTATGGAATTCCACAAATTTCAGGAAAATAAATATTAGAAATCATAATTTTTTAGAAAAACTGTTTATAGAAAATAGATTTGATTGGAAATCGCTTTTGTAGACAAAAAGAATTAGAAAATATTTTTGACAAGAAGTATACCACCAACGTTAATAATTTGTACTTACAAAAAAATGAATACAAAGTGAAAGTAAAATAAAAGTATCTTGAGAGAGAAGTGAAAGTTAAGTGAGTATAAATTAAAAATAAAGTGGAAAGTAGGAGTGAAGTGAAAATGAAGTGAGCGTAAAATATGAGTAAAGTGTAGTATACTTAAATTAACTTAAATTAAGAGTGAAGCGAAAGTGACTTAAATATAAAGTGAGCGTAAAATAAGAGTAAAGTGAAATTGAAGTGAAAATGAAGTGAACTTAAAATATGAGTGAAGTGAACATGAAGTAAAAGTGAAGTGAACGTAAAATAAGAGTGAAGTGAAAGTGCCTTAAATATAAAGTGAGCGTAAAATAAGAGTAAAGTGAACGTAAAATAAGAATGAAGTGATCGTAAAAGAAGATTGAAGTGTAAGTAAAATTACAGAATCGCACACTAGAATAAAAAATAAAACACACCTCAGAGGGGAGATTGGAGTGTGAAGAAGAAGCCGTTGTGACAATTAACATATACACTGAACGATCTAATCCACGCATAAGAGAAGTGAAAACAACTCTAGCTGCTTCGTCCACTAAATCCCACCAAGACATTATATCGGGAACATACAATAAAGAGGGTAATGTGTGACGTGCTGTTTTAACTTTCTGTAAAAAGCAAGAAAAATATGTAAACTCTTTAGTTCAAAATCAGATATTTTACACATCTTACATTTTTAAAATCATTTTTTAAATTAAAGATAAAATTTGTTTGCATCAAAATATTTTTTTCGTTTTACAAAAAAATAATGTTTTAATATTTTGAATTAACCCTAGACAGTGTAACTGATAAGAAAAATCTAAATACGACATTTTTCTCCAATTTTGAATTTTCTCTTTGGTTTTTATAACTTTTTAAACAAATTTTTCAAAACAAAAACAGATATCTTCTTTTTTGTGAAAAGAACAAATAAAATAACTGAACATACAATGTTTATGTTGAACATACAATGTTTACAAATTTATCTTTTATTTAATAAATAAATAAATTTAATAAATAAATAAAATTTTAATAAAAATAAATGTTCATATTAAATGAAAAATAACTTGAGTATAAACTCAAGTTATTTTTCATTAAATATGAACATTTTATGGCATTTTCAAACTTTGGGGTACATTTTAAAAAATTTTTATATACTTTTTCCCCAGTTTTTCAGCTATGTTGTACTGTCTAGAGGTAAAGAAATTTTCCCTTTAATTGATATCTTTTATCTAAAAAATTTTTTTTTTAAACAAAGAAGAAGAATTTTGAAAGAAATTATTTTTATTTTGAATGAAAAAAATATTTCTTTTAATTAAAAAAAAAAACATTTCTTTCTGTGCAGCTTCCTATCAACTTTCTTTCAATTTCTATAGTTACTTTAATGGTTTTTTTTATTTACAAAAATTGTAATTAGAAATTATCAGGCTTCTTACGTAAAATCTGAAATCATAGAGGAAATATATAGAGCTTTTAAAGTTTTCATGAAAGAGATCTCCAAGTTACGGGAACTTTAAACATTTAAAATTTAATATTTCTACCCCTGTAATAGCAGGGGTAGATTATTCCAGCATTTTTTTGAGTTTTTAATAAAAATATGTCAATTAAAAATTTGGAAAATAGTTTTAAAAAATCCTCTTTTAGTTTTATTTAAAAATAAACCCTCATAGAGAAAATCCGATTTGAATTTGTAACATCTGTAAAACGATGAAATTAGTTATTTTTTTAATGTGAATGTTCACTTGAATTATTGCTTCCTCAACAGCACGTCCAGTTTCCTCGAAGAGTGTCGTTACGTCCAATATGTGGCACGGCAAGTGTTCCAGAGTGTGCAGAAGAGCTGGCCCCAAATGTCGAGTGTGACTGCTGTCCTCGCCACATAATAGAATTCTTGAACAACTCGAGGACCTCGAAGTTGCTTTTCCTGTTCTAATGTACAAAAGAATAAATTAAATATATACAAATGCCAGCAATAAAACTTGCACTGCAAGGGAAAAAGAAAAAATTCACAATTTTAAGTATGTAAATTGCTACTTTTCAAAATAAATATTTTTGAAAAGTACGATTTAGAAGAAAATATGTTTTTGTGTAATTTCAAACTATAAATTTTTAAAATATATAAAAAAAATTATTATTTTAAAATTATTTTTTTGATACATAAAAATGTTCCACAAAGTTACTTATTGATTTAATAATTTTATTAACAATTTTAATCATTTTCTTGATATAATTAAAAATGTATAGTCAAACTGTCTCCTTAAAAAAGTAAGTTTGAAAAAAAAGTTATGGAATAGACTATTATATACATAATTTCTTTTATAAAAAACCAAAATATGTATTATAATTTAAACTCATATTTTGAAAAATATTAAGAAATAATTAAATTTACTTAAAAATTAGAGTTGTTCAAGAAAATATTTGAATTTAAAAAAACATATTTTAACTTTATGTTTTTGAAGAAGGAAATTTTTTTCACTAGATTTTTTTCCTTTCCCTCTAGTTATATGAACACTATTCTAAGAAACCCCTCTATAACCACCGACTTATCTTATCGCTTAAAGTTAAAGTTTCATATTACATATTGTCAGAGGTCAGCATTCCTGTTGGGCAAAGAATCTCAAGTCTCGACATTATAACAGAAAAAGAATCTTGCAGTAACGGTTGAATTTTACCAGACAGCGATTTTACTGGTGCAACTGCAATACGATGCGACGCCGGAACAATATTTTGCTGGGCTTTCAAAAAATCTTGCTTTTCCACCTTTAAAAAAAATACAATTTAAATGTTTCGTAAAATTACATTCAAATTTATAAATACACTACAACGCCGATTTAGCGGACTGTTTGGGGGAGCTGTCCGTTAAAGCGAACAATACCTTTACAAAACCTTCCACGAGACAGGACAAAGAAATTCGTAAATTACAACCCAAACAGTTCGATAAACTGATGTCCGCTAAACCGGCGTTAGAGTGTACAAATAAATTTAAAAATATTACCAAATGTGGTAATTCGCTTGAAATATTTTCAAAGTTTAAAATAAATCTAAATAATTCTTGAAAATTCTTTTGCTATATATGGAATTCGCTATTTTGAATTTTTTAAATCTGAAGTCAAATTTGAAACCAGCGATCCTAAAACTCTGCGACTAATAATAAATTTCAAACAAATCCCGCCATTTTGGAATTTTTAAAATCGGATGAAAATTTCGAAAATTAGGGACCCAAAATACAAGTAACAAGTTTCAAGCATTTTCAAAAAGTTATGAAATTTTGTCCTCATTGAATCCGCCATATTGAGTTTTTAAATCTGATTTTAGACACATCATCAGTGACTATAATTGAAATTCATAATTACCTTTAGTGACCTTTCATTAATATGATATTTTGATTTTGATGTATAAATCTGTGGATAATTTCTCCTGACGCAACACATAACAGCCTCAGCACATAGAGCCTGCAGATCACTTCCGCAATAGCCAATTGTTTTGGAGGCCAAATAAGCGAAAAATTTTTGTGGTGGTTTCTGCTTCCAATTTTTCACGTGAATCTGTAAAATATTTCTTTGGAAAACTCTAATTTTTCTCCTATTGTCTTGTTGCAAATTAACTACAACATACTATAGCCCATGTAGAAAATTAAATTGTCGACTTGTCGGCAAAGTGAAAAAATACATTTTCGACTTATCGGTGAAGTTGAAAATGTATTGTCGGCTTGTCGATAAAGTGGAAAACTATATTGTCGATTTATCGGTACATTGGAAAAAGTAAATTGTCCACTTATCGGTCAAGTAGAATACTGTAATTGATATTTAACTAGAAATCTACCTTGTAGACTGCTTGTAAAGTACAAAAACTACATATCAACTATTGATTAAGTAGAAATCTACATTACATGCTGTTAATTTATGGAATAATTGTCTTCGCTACTTTCTGTCGATAAAGAAAATATGGACAGCTATTTAAAATAAAATTAGACCTTATTAAAAATAAATTACATTATCTAAGGTCGATAAAGTAGACTTTACACTAAATTTCTTTTAGAAATAAAATTTTACCGCCAATATATCCTTCCTTGCGTTGTAACATGGAAGTGAAAAATACAATTCTCGATCAAATCTACCGGGTCTTCGCAGGGCAGGATCAATTGCGTCCAATCGATTTGTTGCGCCAATTACAATAATTTCCGAATTACTGTCTAAACCATCCATTAAGGCCAATAATGTCGAGACAATACTAGCGTGAACAAAATCTTGACGACTTGATCTTATCGGTGCCAAACCGTCCACTTCGTCGAAAAATATTATACACGGTTTCGACTGCTGTGCCTGTAAAAAAGATAAATGTTCTTTATTATTGACAAAAAAGGAAACTACCTTATCGACTATGGATTAAATTGTCATCTATATATCCTATGGTCTCACAGTAGGATTTTTTTTTACTATTTACTGTTTAAATATGTCTGCAGCCTACAATTTTTAACCGATTTGAGTGTTCTTTGCTTTACATTAAAGGGAAACAAATTTTTAAAACATCCCACGAGACTAATTTTTGAGTTTTTAATTAATTATAATGTTTTTTTAGTCAAAGTTAACGATTTAATACAATTTTTTTATTCCTACATATTTGTTAATTAATATCCCCCACAACACCGAAACTTTCCTAAAGATTTCCTAAAGATTTATTTAAAATGTTCGATATATTTAATTGCAATATTTATTGAAAGTTGTGTAAAGATTTAAATGTCCCGATTAAATAAATATTTAGCGCGAACCTTTCCTGAACATTTCAATTACATCTTCGCATAATTATAATTATAATTAGGCGAAAATTTTCAGGAAATTTTCAGGAAAGGTTCGTGCTAGACATTTATTTAATCGAGACATATAAATCTTTACACAACCTTCAATAAATATTGCAATTAAATATATCGAACATTTCAAATAAATCTTTAGGAAATCTTTAGGAAAGTTTCGGTACTGTGGGGGATTGTTTATAACATTTTTAAAAAGAATTTTTTTTAAACAAAAAGGAAATATCTGCTTTAAATGAACCTAACTAAAAATGTAATGGAAAAAATATTTTTTTACTGAAAGGAACAAAAGTTAACGATTTGTTAATGAGTACTGTTTATAGCAATTTAAATAAGTTATTTATCAATCATAATGGAAATATATTCTTTAATTGAACACAATTAAAAAGGAAAAAAAATTAGTGGAAAGGAATCAATAAAGTTAACTATTTATTAATTAATGTTGTTTATAACAATTTAAATAAATTATTAAATAATAAATCCAAAAACTTATTTTTTTATAAAACATTAAATAAATTATGATTTAAACAAAAAGAACATTCAAATTATGTAGGAAATTTGCAAAAAATATTTTTTAGTGGGGAGGAAACAAACTTAAGTTTTATGTTAACTAATATTTTTTATAATAATTGAAATATTTTATTTCATGGTATATGTTTAGGTTATGGTATTTATGGTTTAGGGGTTAAAATTCTTAAGATTTTCAAAATGTTTAATTAAAGGTTTTCTGTTTAAAAAAGAATTGAGCAAAGGTCAGGAAATAAATAACCGAAAACAATTTTCAGTGTGTTTAGTGTTGGGGTCCTTTTGTTATTGATGTTATACTGTCTGTAGTCATGTTCCGTAGATTAAATTTTTTTAAATATTCACTATATGTTACACTAACCATTAGAAATATTTTCTGCAATTTTTTTTCGCTTTCGCCAACCCATTTACTTAGACAATCGGAACCCTTTCTGGATATAAATGACACTTTTCTTTCTGAATTACTGCATTCAACGGCCAATGCTCCAGCAACTAATGTTTTTCCTGTACCTATATAACTGTATATTATTACACCACTTTTTTTGAAACGAAAATTTAATTTGTGCTATTCATTAATAATTAAGTTTAAAATTCTTATTGTTTTACATTCTTTTATCCTTTTTAAGTCAATTTGTGACAATTTAAATTAATTTTAACCAATAATCTCAGTTTTGAAAAAAATACCATTTTTAAATAAAAATTGTTTGATTTTAGTAAATATTTCTTTGATAGTAGATAAAATATAATCTTTTTTCCAGTATAGGAAATAATTCTAAATTTAAATAAGTAAATCACTAATTTGTAAAAATTATGATAAATAAATATAATATATAATAAATAAATAAATAAAAAAATATTCAAATAATTTTTTTTTATATTTACTTTTAAAATAAACTTATAATTGTTCGAATAATAAAACAAATTATTAAAAATGTAAAACTGAAGTAAATGATTCACTAAATAGTTAAATAAAAAATAAGAAATGATTAAATAATAATAATAATAATAATAATAATAATAATAATAATAATTATAAATAATCATATTAAATATAATAAGTAATATCAATAATAATAGTATATAAGTCTTGGTTAATAAATTCTTTACTAAAAACTAATAATTAAATGTGCGAAATGAGAAAATAATTAAAATTGTTGAGAAGACAGTGAAAGTGTTAATTTTACTGACCAGGTGGACCGTAGAATAATAAACCACGTGGAGGTCGTAGATTAAATTTAGCGTAAACTTCACCATACATTAGAGGAAAAAGAACCATTTCTTTAACAATTCGAATATGTTTATCAAGTCCTCCAATACACGAGA
This sequence comes from Leptopilina myrica (nomen nudum), assembly GCA_032872475.1. Classification (NCBI taxonomy): domain Eukaryota; kingdom Metazoa; phylum Arthropoda; class Insecta; order Hymenoptera; family Figitidae; genus Leptopilina; species Leptopilina myrica (nomen nudum). Next base: position 27,458,090 of record CM065466.1, on the reverse strand, counting down.
AATCCTTATTCAAAGTCATCGTTCAAATAGAATTTAACTTCCCTCTATAGTAAATTTGGAGTCGTCAAAAATTTTAAGGTTGTGAACATTGGTTAAAAATCATTTCATATTACTTTAAAATGAATTCAGAATTTGCCTTGATAAAAACTAAAATTTATTTTCAAAACTTCAAATTTTCACTTCACGAAATAATAAATGAAAGAAATAAAAATAATGAAAATTAAAAGTAATAGATGTTGTACACAAAAAAATTTCCCCTTGCTGACATTTCTCCAACTAGAAAGCTTTGGCCTGAACAAAGACGAGAATTATAAAACAAATGAATTGTATGTATTTTTTTAAATATTATATTTATTTGTCATTATAAATAATAATTTGTTAAAAATTCAATAGAAATAAATATTAATTAATAATTACGAATTAGTAATTTAGTAATTAACTACATATAAACAAGTGAGGTGTATCAGTTGTAGTGCAAAAAGTGTTTTTTCAATATATTTTTCGAACAATGCATTTCTTATTGAAATATTATCTAGTAGCCACAATTCTCGTGACAAAATGGGCGGCTAACTTCTTACGTACTCTTTAAAATAAAATTAACAATTTAAAAAAAAAAGATTAGAAAATTTTTAAATAAAATTTATTTGTCATAAAAATAAAACATGAATTGGAACTTAAGTTGTTACTATTATAATCACAATAATCATATGTTCGCAGATAGAGGATTTATGGAGAAGCAGACATAAAAGAATTGTAAAGAATTAAATTTTTAGAATTCATAATTAATTTTATTAGAAACTCGATTGGAAATTTCAAAAAACTTAGATTTTTGAAAAATGTTTAATTTATAGAAACATTTTAGTTAAATTTATTGTTAAAAATTGAATTTTGAAGAATTTACAAATAATTGCGGAAATTCAATTACTTTCAAAAGCAATACAATTTTTCTTTTACAAAAGTTCAAATAATGATAAATTTGTTTTAGAAACTGAATTATTTTCAATAATTTTCATTGAATCCCTCTAAAAATGTAATTATTTTTAAAAATTTATCTTTTATATAATTATTAAAAAATGGTTTAAAAATTTTATTTTTGCATATAATTAAAAACTGCATAATTTTTAAAGATTTTTTATTAAAAATTTTTACATTAAAATAACAAACAAATTTTTTTAACAGTTTATATTTCCCATAAATCTTACACTCGATTGATACACTTTCAAAATATATAACGACCTTTTGAAAAAAATCATCTAATTTTTCAAAGGGGCGCTATAAATTAAAAAATCTATGAATATAAAAAATTTATTGTTCGATATGTACATTTTTTAAAATCTAGATTGTAAAAACTTACTCGGAATTTTTGGAGTTGCTGATTATGAATCTGATAGTATTTTTCTAAAATTCAAAATAACGGACACAATTTACAAAAATTAGTTAAATTTTTTTGAAAATGCTTACTCAGGGGTTTTTGGGGTCACTGATTACGAATCTGATATTACTTTTTCAAATTCAAAATGGCGGATCCAATATGACGTACAAAATTTTTAAAAATCAGTCGGATTCTCTTGAAAATGCTTAATATGTAAAACTTTTTAAGGACGCTGAATTTAAATATTTTCCATTATCTTGAACATATTTAGTTATTATATTATATAGTTGAATAATTATATATATTTTACAGTTAATAAAAATTTATTGATTTTATTGGGGGTGAAAATCAATGTTAGTAAATAAAATAACATATTTAAAATTTTATATAATAAAATGTTTATTTCCCAGAAAATTAAAAAAAAAATTATTTTAATATTATTTAATAATAATTATTAATTATTCTGATAATAATCATCATTATATTTTTAATATTATTTATTTAATAGAATATTTTAATAAAATAAATAATAAAAAAAGATCAAATTAATATAGAAAATTATTAATAAATAATAACATTTTATAAATATTAATAACGAGAAATTAATTGTTTGATATTCATTAAATTTATTTTTGCACTCTTTTAAATGCGAAGTTTTTATCGTTTTGAAATATCGAGCTTTTTGGTTAGAGTTCTCTTTTCATCCTCTATAGGAGGCATTTTAGGTGTAATTTGAAGGGGGTTTTGACCAATTTTGCTAACACTGGCTACTTTGTGAATTTTTTGTGAACGTACTTTTAATGGGAAACATTTTTTAGAATATGTTTCAGAAAGGTTTTTTCGTCCTCTTTCCAATTGTGAATTTTATTTTTTAATATTTTAAAAATTTACTTCAATTTTTTATAATTGTAACGTTACAAGCCGTATTGTTTTTTATTATTAAATCGAGTTTTAATAATTGATATCCACTTTACAATAATTTAAAGGGTAATCTCAATGGGACAAAATAATTGCCAAGTAAGAAATAAAGGAATAATTTCACAATTGTCTTGTGTAGACAGGTTATCGCGAGGTTGACCGTCTGCGAAACTCGACCGGTTCAAAAGTTCGCCACGGGCAACGGAATTCGGGTAGACGTGAAACTCAAAAATCGTGAAGTGTTCGGAATAGATAAGACTGAGAATTTACAGTGAACACGAAATAAATAAGTGGAATAGTTTAAACTAATTCATTAAAATAACCTACAATTGTTAATTACTCTCTCTCGCATATTCTACAATTTTGGCAGCCCTTTCGTCACACTTTGAATTACTCTGAATGTATGTAGGTGTACATATAACAAATTCAGATTAATAGATAGTCGAATTAAATAGCCGCGTAAAGATTGAGAAATTGAGTCGAGTAGAGTCGAAAACAACACAAGGGTAAAATGAATTCTTTAAATTATCCCATTTAAATAAATTGTTAATCGTGAAAAGTTCAAAATAGATAAGACTAAGAATTAACAAGTGAACAACACATTAACTAAACAATCAATCTTCAAATTTGCCCGTTCTCATAAGAAGGAGGACCAGCTTTAAATAACCTTTTCTCATTTCTTTTAAGTGCGGTAGGAATTAAGGCCATTACTTCGTAAGTAACTAAATAGTATCGTTTCCAAAATTATGTAAATCTTTATTAAGAATATTGAATCATAAATTCATCAAACTTTTGTTCATATTTACGAAATCTGGGTTTTAAGAAATTAAAAATTTGTAACAAACTTGGTTGTTTTAAATATATCTTATTTGAGATAAAGCATTACGACTCTTTATTTAAAGAATAAACAAGCTGAAAGATTCTCTTAATGAAACCATTGAGAGGCGAGATGTACTGAAAAGAGAGAGATAACGACCCCATAATTTATCAAAGAATTGAAATATATAAATTATTTTGTGTTCCAATTCTTTCTTTGTTACAACTCCGAGGACAGTAATTCTTAATTATAATTAATACTTATTTTCATTAACATATTTGTAACAATAATTAATATTTAAATTGCAATTTCCCAGAAATGGATCCGTTTTATTAGAAAATAAATTATTGCAAACAAAAGCTGAGGTTTTTTCCTATGCGCATGTAAATTTTCAGAATGCAGGTACACCCAGATGCATTAATGCTGTCCTTCCGGTTTAACGGTATTTTGCAAAATCGTATGATTTCTGTCAAAATGTTTTCAGTTTATAACATATGAGAAAATTCGTATTTCACGAACGAAGAATATGTGATAGAAATGACACGTCTTTTAAAAATTGCTTTAAACCGGAAGTAAAATTCCTACTATTTCCTAAGACTGAGACACTCCATCTCATAAGTAGGGATTCTCACCCAAATGACTGAACCGATAGTCAATTAGGAGGTGTATTCCATACGAAAACTTTAAAGGTTTCAATTTAAATTTATGTAACATTCACCTTTAATTTTATATTTTAATAACAATTTAATTTATTTATTACAGAAATATTCACTTAGCACTTATGCATAAATTTTTTTAATAAAATGTGGAAATAACTAATATTTCTAATTGTAAATTTTAAGTTGGCTGGCTGCTTCATCTGAAAATAATGTCTTAAATGGGAAGTCGTAAGGTTATTATAAATTATGCAATAGCTGCATAAAGCTTTTCGTGATACAAATGTGCAAAAAAAAATTTGTAATACTTGATATGATTATATTTTATGATTTCAGGGTCGCTTAATTCGAATATTCGATAAAAATTTTAAATATAAAAAAAGCGGTTTCAAAATTTAAAAGTTTCCGGATTTGGCTGAAAATTCTCACTAAGGGTTTTTTGGAGTCACTGAATAAGAATATTTGGTTAAAATTTTATAATTCTAAATGGCGACTTCAAGATGTGAACTAAAAAATTTTTTAAATAAAAAGTTCAACTTTCTTTAAGTTCAAAGAATTAATTTGAGAACTTTAAATTTTTTTGGTCGACGTTCTGGAGCCGCCAATTTGAATTAAAAAATTTAACAAAATATTCAATTTCAGCGGCCCCAAAAACACCCAAGTGAACATTTTTAGTCAAATACGCAAACTTTTAAACTTTTTTCGATGCTATTGTGAATTTTTGACTAATTCGTTCAGTTTCAGAGACTTACTAAGCCTCCAGCCTCCTGGTGAGGGGCGGGACCTTTCTAATCAGGTTCCAACCCCGCTGGACTACCGGATAGAGAATCGGACGTATCCAGCGGAGAACCACGTAGAGGTTCTGCTTCCAGACCGAAGTCTTTCCCAACTAGAACCAAAGTACATGGTGTAATGTGTTCTGTCTAATCAAACTTCTTATTAAATCGCCTTTTACATTCCTTATACTTTTAACAATGTTACTAACAACAAAATTACAGCAAAGGGAAAATTAAATAATAAGTATCAGAGTCTCAGACAAAATATAATCAAGAAAAATGTTATTACAAAAAGGAAAAGAAAAAAAAGAAATATGGAAAGTAGTCATGTTGGGAAACTTCGGCATGCTGACGGAAAATTTTGAGAAAGGTAAATGTAATAAAGGAATTAAAAAGATAAAAACAAGAATTTAATCGTCACAATAAAAAGGTTTCAAGGAATGTTACACGAAAATTATCCAAAACCTTCAAACCTGTTTGGTATTGGATCCCCTTCTTTACAATCTATTTTTTAAATTGTGGGGTGAGAGCCCCTATTTCTGACATAGTGTGTTGTTTCCTTTTTTGTTAAATATATATAGGTAGAAATGTATTAAAGGATTCAATAACTTGAGAATTTGACTTTGCAAAAGTCCATATTCTACTATTTTTGGGGTCGCTCTTTCGAACGGCGTGGTAAAAATTATCAAAAAATGATATTAAACCCTTCTTTTTTTCAAAAATACTTAAAAATAACAAGTTATTAAATTATAAAATTGAAGAAACAAAAAAAATCAAAAAACAATTCAAAAGCACTAAAAAAGTAAAAAAAAAATGGTTCTCTATATCGCCTACCTCCTTGTGGTGAAAATCAGGCAACTTTAATTATTAAAAGGCTAAAGGCGACTTCATATTCAAAATCAGCGACCCCGAAAACTTCAGAGTAACAAATTTCATGCAAATCTAAGAAATTTTGGAAAATTAAGATGTCAATTTGAATCCGCCATTTTGAATTATTTGAATCTGACTTCAGATTTGTAATCAGCGACCCCCAAAACCCTAGAGTAACAAATTTCAATTAGATTTGAGCAATTTTGAAAAAGTTTGTAATCTTACGGAAATTTAGGAATTTTTTTTCCTTCAAGCGCCATTTTAAATTCAAAATCGAAAAAAATAAAAATTAGAAATGGATATTCTTCAAGTATAACTATCGGGAACACGTTTCTAATACTTTTTGTTCTATTTAAAAAATGTTATGGCGGAGAAAAAAATTCTTTTTAAAAAATTGCATTCAAAAAACTTGATATTTTAAAGTATTTTTGAAAAAAGAAAGGTTTAATATCATTTTTTGAAAATGTTGACCACGTCATTTGAAAGAGCGACCCCAAAAATATTAGGATATGGACTTTTGAAAAATTTTATGGCTTCTTTCTACTAATTGTAGGCGTTTGAAATTCATGTGGAAAAGCAGCACATATCGTCGTTAAAGAATTAATAAATTTTTTCCCATTCTAACAATTAGATTTTATTCCCATGTATCATATATTTATATATAATGAAAAGTGTGTAATGTGTCAAGTGTATGTTTTTTTTAAGAAAACAACTCTACTTACTGTGATTCCTTGTATTTATTTTTATTTTGCAGCAAATTTTCTCTTTCTTCGTATAATACAAATCCTAGCGATTCTGTCTCCTAATTCCCTTTTCTCAATGGCCTCCACTTCACGTCCGCTTATTTTACACTTTGATCAATTAACTATTAAATTAAGGATTCAAAGTCCTTTGACTTCTAATTTCAGAAGACAGCCCAAAATGATCTATTTTATTCGGATCTCCAACTTGAAAACAACACACACAACTATCCTTCAGGGAAGTTTAAGACCGAGTCCCCGATTTCCACTTTTCGATCTATTTCGTACCCTTGAAGATCGAAAGTGGGGAAATCGTTTTCTTTGGAACACTTGGTTGTTGACCTGTGTTTTTTTGCATATTTTGCAATTTAAACGTGGTGTGATCCTGGTTCATTAAACTTAGATCCACTACTTATAAATTCTTTAGTAATGTTACGAATTTTAATGAAGATAATAATTATAGTCAAGAATTACTGTCTTTCTCTTTAATATATCTCGCCTTGTAATAAACAAATTAAGTTGTTAACAAAAATTTAATTTAAAGGAATGTTACACGAAAATATTCGAAACCTTCAAACATGTTTGGTAGTGGATCCCCTCCTTCCTACTTATTGTTCAAGTAGTGAGGTGAAAACCTCTACTTTTCACTAGTGGAATTTTAGGAGATTAGAAGGAGGTGTTAAATGAAGTTAAGATAATTATAAACAATTACAATTTATTTTTCGTTCCTCTAAAACCCTAATACATATTTATTTATCCTTTTTTTATTATTTCTTGTATGTTTAATTCATAACTATAATATATTCTTGTTAATGTGTCTATAATTCTAACGCAATCTTTATTTTCCTCGAATGTATAATATTTGTATGTGTGTGAAGTATTATTTAAGTATATGTGTACAATTGACTCACCTATTCGTTATTAGATATTATTCCATTAAACTTCTTACAATCCTTTTCTATAATATTTATTTTCAATTAACTTTTTATAGCACAATTTCTCACTTAGAACTTTTGTTATTCTTCACTTTTTTACTTTATTGTTAATTATCAGTAATACGTATGATAACTTTTTTATATTCAAAATAACGGCCAAACTGACCCACGACTTACTATCTCGAAGACTCACGGGCAAATGCCCAGACTTCCCTGTGTTAATCGATTTTATTAATCGACATTACAGTGTTGAAATTTTCTTTAGTTTATTGCACCTGCTCGTTGCCAGGCGCTTTTCTGCAAGCTTGCAGTTTTGGACAGTGGTGTGATCTTGGTTCATTAACCTGGACACACCACTTCTTAGATTTAATTAATACCTAAAATTGAGGTTTGGGTGTGACAGAATTTAGTGGAGGGGGTTAAAGGATTTGGAAACATATTCTTATGTTGGCCAATAATTATTATAACTTGGAATAACTTCAATGTCATTCACCCTCTTACTGTGCAAAATGTTTAGTTCCTTATATTGGTTGCAACATGTGAATTTACAAGAGAGTCTTTTGATGTCAAAGACTTTGTAGAAACGCTTACATTTCCATTTTATCAACAGACTATAATTTTGGTCATTAATCCAACAGAGTCTTTGATACTTTTAATTTATGGAGCTAAAGAAGACAATTATAAATTTATTCCTTTAATTCATACTTGGCAATTTACTTTGTTCAATTAAAGTATAGGTTGAAAGAAGGATATGGAATTTGGATTTTCAGAGTTGTAAAAATGATGCACGCACAATGCAATTTCCTTATAATTTGTTGACACGATTGCAAAACTCTAACTTTTTGCAATATGTTCGATTTAATTAAATACCATAATTTATTCTGTGAATTTGTGATAAATTAGTTATAGAAATGTTTTGGAAGAAATGTTATAGAATAGAATTTTACTAAGAATCAAAAATTACTTATAGTGTCTTTCTAAGTAAGAGAAAGAGAGTTCAATTTTGATGGCTCGTATGACCCTTTCTTTATTCTTTAATTTCGCTTATGTATATTTTCACCATTATAATTAAATATAATAGGAAATATAATTTTTGAATTATTGTAGTTGTGGATATCAATTATTAAAACTTGATATAGAAAACGATACGGCTTGTATCGTTACAGTAAATCTTGTGAAATTTGAATACCACAAAGTCAATGACTCCGAGTGTGAAACTGCTGAATTGAGTGACCATTGAGAAACAGGTTTAATTTTTATTGTTTAATTTAATTTCTTTTATGTCTCTAGCAATCAAAGTTAGGCTGAATTGTTTTTATTAATTAATTTTTTTTAAATTATAAAAACATATTTAAATAAATTTATATTTGTGTTGTTTATTTCTTGTTTTGTTCCATATGGATAGAAATGTGACGATGTCGGTTCGTCACAAATGCCCCTCTTCTAATAGGCTGACGTCCCTTGTCAGCTGCGACAGCCCCCTTTAAAAAAATGTTCTTTAAGTTGTGTAATTCTTTCTAGCTCAACAATGAACAGGTCCTTTGCATCTCGCTTTACAAAAAAATCTTCTCGGGTAACCTGGATGTCATTTCATAAAATTACTATAATAATATTAAATATGTTGGTGTGTTTGTATATTGTAAATAGATACATTTCTATGTTGGGTGTAATATAATAAGATCTTAGTTTTTCGTTGTTTGAACACGGAATAACATTTGTGTAGGTAAAAAAATCGTCGATGTAAAAGTAGTAGAAAAGGAATTATTAAATAATATATTGTGTAAAAACTAGGTCGGTTATATAATTTTTTGTATGGAAAAAGAATAAAGAAACTTTACATCTTACAACAAAACCTAACACTCAAGGAAAATTATGCAAAACAAGGCTAACCCCAATTCAAAAAAGAAAACTGGTTCAAATATTTTAAAAATCGAGTTAAAGAAGTTATAGATAAGAAACTGATTTCACCAATTCTAAAGTACCCAGAATTAATTTATCAATGGAAAGAGAAGCACGAAAAATGGTTAACTAAAGCTACAGACAACTAATACAAGACAGTATTTACGACGACAAATAATACTGTTACATCATACACCATAGACATATAAGAATAGACTGCGCGAGTTTCATGATTCCCATGAGAGGAGAATGCTACTGGTATAAAAAGAGACGGATAGAGCGTAAGAACTCTCTTTTTTCTCCCTCACTCCAAAGCATGTCGTGCGCTAGAAAGAGTCTGACAATCGGTTCTTCTGCTCTATCCGTCTCTGTCAAACGCATTGATGTCTCTTTCTATGTCACAAGCTGAATTATAATCCTCTTGCGCAGTCTATTCTTATATGTCTATGTCATACACACTAAGTTTACACAAGATTTTAAATGTAATACACTGTTGGAAAAAAACCAAAATTGTATCTCTAAACTGTACTCCTGAACTAGATAGAATGAACACAAAATGTAAGCTACGATTTACTACTCGATATAAATGAAAGTGACAATCATACATTTTAATTAATTGTTCAAAACAATATGTGCCCTGACGCGGTGAAAAGGACCTTACGTTCCAAAAAATTAATTTTGAGTTATTGATACCATTCTATCCAGATGTTTTCAATCGATGTAATGGCATTAATAACTAAAAATTAATTTTTTGGGGCGTAAGGTCCCTTTCACCGCGTCAGGACACATATGTAAATGTTTGAGTAGAAAAATTATTAAAATCAAAATGTAAAATTTAGATTTTAGGAACTAAACCCTATCTAGCGAGAGGAATGTTATAGTCAGCAAAAATATATATCCCCACCTGTATTGTTTCATATTCGACATGAGCTGCAAAATGTATTTGCAACTCAGTCTTATTTCTGCCTTTGAAGTGTATTATTAATTTTATTAATAAATTGTCACTCTTTGAAGTGATAAAAAGTAAATTGTGTTTATTTAATAAATAAGACCGTAACAAAAGCTTGGTTATCATTTTTTATTTAGTCCTAAGAGCGAGCTACCTTTTTTTCCTCCTTGTAGAGGACTGCGTATGGGAAACCATGCGTTGGAACTGGTGTTTGTGGGAAAGTTCCGCGTCAATTGGGACGAGGTGGAGCGTGTGTATTCATTATGGGAAACTGTAAGTATTTTGAAAGAATTTGTTTATTTTGCAAAATTGTTAATGTAGGCTTCAAAGGTTTTGATTTTTACTTTATTTTTTATTATTTTAATGAAGTGTGACTTTCATTAATGTTTATTTTAAGAGAAAAAAAGGTACGACTTTTCTTCCAAAATTTGTGCCATTAGTTGTTCTAATTTTTAGCAATTATTAAATTTTGAAGTTGAGATTTGATTTTTTTTCTTTTACTTTTTATTTTTCTATTTTTGTCAACTTTAAGTCTGTTGTTAAATATTTTTCTTTTAAATAATTATTCTCTTTTTTAGCGTTGGGGGATTGCTTTGAGGCAATTTTGGTACGAGTTTTAGATATACTCAATTTCGAAAATTCGTAACAAAATTCTGAATTTTCTCATCATTCTCATCATTCTCATCATTGAAAGGATTCAATGTAGTAAAAAAACAAATGTTATTGTAAAAACCTGGGAATTTTCACCCATTTCAACAAAAAAAGGAACCTTTAAATGAACAAATGAACAAATCTTCAGTACAACAAATAATAAATCAAAAATATTTCTGCCTAAAAGTCAGAATAAGAATAATCGTAATATACTTAAATTGTTTGAAAATAACTAAAAATATTATTTTAAAAAATTGGGGTATCCAGAAATTGGTTTAAAAAAATAAAAATTGTTTTATTTGATTATTTCTTATTGTAACTTTGATAATACAGCTTTTAAATAATTATTAAATTAATTTTTCTTGAAAGAAGAGAAATATAAAAAAATAACATTAAGATAATAAATTTTTTGATTAATAAAAATAGTTTTGTATTATTTAAGAAATAAAAATAATATTTTTAAATAAAATAAATTAATACCTATTATTACATTTATAAAGTAAGGGTGAAAACAATATAAAGGAAAATAATATTATCTATCAAAACATATAAAAAACAAAATCATAATCATGACTGAGTACAGGTGTGGGCAGACTGGACAGAATGAATACGGCGATTATTACAGTTAATTTTTTTAAATCACATATGAAAAAAATCAATTTATAATTTTCTTGTGTAAGGTAGGGAAAGTGGGGTTATTTTTTCTTACTTAGGATCTGTTGGAGCGATGAGCACTATATAAGGGTGGAGGAACAGAAATATGGTACGATTTTCTTTAAACGAAATCCATGCATTTTTTATGTTCATTTTATAATGTTTCGTATGTGTTGGAAAATATTGTTGTTGTTTTTTAATTGTGTTGTAGAGTGATTGATTTATTTGGGGTTTATGTGTTTTATTGAATAATTTGTACTTTTGTCGCGTGGTGACAGCATCTTCTGTTCGTACGTTTACTGTTTCTATCTTCTAAATAATTTGTTAGTTATAATAAATTTCAGAAAATCATCTAACAATTGAATTATTTAAAACAAAGATTATTTAATTATTTCAATTATTTTTTTTGGAATTAATGGCTAAAATTTTTCTCTAAATTGATTGTTCAATACAAAAATTGTATCGTTTAAAAGAAATTTTTTAAAATCAAAATCTATTCTATCTACCATGTATCACAATTAAGAAAAAATTGTATATTAAAAAAAATATATTTATAGACTTTATGATTTATGAAATACATTAAGAAGGATAAATTAAAAAATTCTAAATTATAAGCTTTGTCACTGCAATTTAAAAATATAATATAAAATTCAGAAAAATGACATATCTTAGAGCAAGTGAATACCTAGGTTGGTAAAAATGCAATTAAAATACAAACAGATAAGATTCTGTTTATTTTGTTTGAGTAATTTAATTAAAACACAAATTAAGAAAAATATAAATCGTTATTTTATCACCCTAAACCTTAAAATACTTCAAATTACACTTCATTAAATACAAACATAAAACGCAAACCAACAAAAATACTAAAAAATTTTTATTAACAATATTCTATAAAGATAATACATAGAACAACAAAATTTTGTTTTTTGACTGAATTTTAAAATCAACATAATACTAAAACAAAACTTAAAACGATAATTTACCTATAGTTAAAACATATCTCTGAAACGTGAATAGATAAGAAAAAATTTTGTAAGGAAAAGAAAAGAAAGAAAACTGGCGAGAAAATCCATTAGACGGGTGGTCCAGGGAAATGCGAGTATACTCCTAATTTCAAGCCGTTCTGAAGACGCAAAAATTTAGTATAAGTGCAGTATGTAAGAAAAATTTCCACGGGGAACACTTGTAACGCTAGTATTAAGGCAAAAGAGGAGTTTATAAATAAATAAATTGTATAATTAAACTAAAAACACAATAACCTATATAAACGCCTTTGTCCACCCAGATGCATTAATGCTGTCCTTCCGGTTTTACGATATTTTGCAAAGTCGTATGATTTCTGTCAAAATGTTTTCAGTTCAGGACATATGAGAACATTCGTATGTCACGAACTAAAAATGTTTGATATAAATGACACGACTTTTCAAAATTCCTTTAAACCGGAAGGACAGCATTAATGCATCTGAGTGTCCAAAGAAATTTACACACACAACTTTTAGTACAATATATTTTATAAAGAATGCATGTAAGTTAAATTGTTATTTTTATATAAGAATTGAACACACTACGATTCAAACAATTATCGTTACTTCAACTTGTAGAATACAAGTAAACAACAATGGCAACGATTAAAACCAATGTCAAAAATATTCTTTCACATACAATCGCAAAAGAGTTATATCTTTGACAACGCTTTTTGCAGCTGCCAAGGGACGTCAGCATATTAGAAGGGGGGTATCTGTGACGAACGGTCTTCATTACAATTTATCTTTACGGGATAAACACATAATTACACAAAAACAAATGTATATTAAAAATATTTTACAACTTAAACCAATTTGAAACTTACTTTAGTTGCTGAAAGTAAAGCAAAGTAACAAACAAATTATATATAAGTCACACCCAATGTTATTAACATTTGTGATATTTGTATTTCACAACATTCAATAAAATACTTACAGAAAGGCGTATCCAAGTTCAATAAACTAAGATCACGCCACCGCCACCTTTAAATAGGGATTCTCACGCCACAGATTGAACTAAAAGTCTGGAAGGAGGGGGATCCACTACCAATGGGTTTCAAGATTTCAACATTCTTTTGTATAACATTCCTTTGAATTCAATATTTTAATTAACAATTTAATTTGTTTATTAAAATTGGTGGCAGTGGTGGGATAATAGATAGATAAATGTATAGAAATGTGACGAAGGCGGTTCGTCACAGTGAAAAAATTATATAGACAATTTAATATTTAATATCGAAGTCTGTTGAATTCGAGGGAGTAAAGATATTTTTTTATTTTATCAGATAAGAAGTTAAATGCGAAAAAAACTGTCATGGTAGAAGAATAATTTAAACCCGTGGACACTATTGAATATTGGGCAGATTCATTTTTCTGCCGAATTGATGAATTGATTTCTCCAAATTCCACAAGTGATGAATATTTTTCAATGTTTACAGTGTTAGAGAAACCAAAAGGTCATACTTTTTTAACACACTTATAATAGCAACTGGTATGAAATGAGTTTACAAAATATTTCTTAGATAACTACCTAGATTTTGATAAAATCTTCCCGGAAAAACACTTATCTTATATTCGAAATTCAAAAAATTAAAGGAAAAGTTTTCAAGTATGCTAAGTTGAAAGGAAGAAAAGAATCTGAGGTTAAGGGGGTCCTCTACTTACCTACAATGCAGCTCAAAAATGGTTAAAAATTTACAATGACTGTTTCTTAAAACATATGTAACCAAATGTTAATATTTTACTTTTTTTTAGTTACAATTTAAATTAACTTTAAATAAAAATATAGTTTGAATGGTATTTAATTCAATAAAAAAATATAATTATAACGTATATTTGATCGAATTTTATATAAACAAATTATTGGGCTGCAGTCCCTTTTATAAAAATATTAAATTATCAATAAATCGAGAATAAATATCTTTAAATAGATTTCGTGGCACAATTAATGCGCAAAACAATTCGAATTGATATTCAAACAAAACACATACACACACACAAAATTAGATTTATAAATGTTTAAATAAAGACAAGTAAATGATTAAAACTGCGATAAATTTATAAGTATATCAATAAAGAAATCGTCATACGTGAAATTTAAGATACTTATCGGACAGCAGGTGATAGAGTCATAATCAATTTTCCCTTGCACACATATATTTCAAATAAAGTCCCAGACGATTATAATGATGATCCTTCACAATAATCCACGGAAGATCGGTTTCGTAATCGTATTTCCTTTATTATTCTGGATTCTGGATAAATGACTTTTGGTGCGTCTTACAAAGATAAAAACGGTTGATTGGATCCAATATCAAATCTGTCCACGTTTTTAAACGCCACACTTTTATAAGAAATAATAAAAAAATATATATATATATATATATAACAATCATAAAAAAATGAATCACGATAAACTATTAATTTAAAACAAATTCATTATCCTACCTCTCAGTGTCCGCGGCCGGCACGTGATAATGTGGCACAGACCCCGCTGTCCGATTAGAGACACGATGACGAAGTGAGAACACCCAGTCATCGCCCCAAAAATCGTCAGCAGGTTCCCGGTTTTTCTCCCACACCTCACGACAAACCAAGAACAGTGATAGGCGGATTAAATTACGTCACATATTAATTTCGCGCGTCTCACCAAAAATCATTCAGCCTTCAACCCGACGTACATGTCTGTATTGAATGAAAACAAAACCAATTGTTTCACATATAAGATGTTGGGACCTATAAATGTAAAAAACTTCATTTTTACCATAAATACACAGAATGGATATTTTATTTGTTGCAATTATTTAATGAAATATATTGTAAGTATGGCAAATATGAGTTAAAAAGTAGTTTTTTCATTTGAGTAACTTAATTTTAATAAAGAATACAGATAATAAGATTCATTACACATAAAATTAACAATAAAAAACTGTAATTTATTTCATATTAAAGGTGAGAGAATTTAAACAATTATTCCGAATCAAATCTCTCAAAAATAAATTTCTTGAGTAAGCACTAGATTTCGTTATGAAAATACAATATATTTTTCATATGTATCGGCAGCGCAGCCGTCCTAATACAGAAACCTGCTTTTTCTGAAAATCATTTTTTTGAAATTAATTAATAATTTCAAAATTACCAATAACTCAGAAAAAATTGGTTAGCATGGTGGGATACGAGCCCACGACCTTTCTATTGCCGGTAGACTGCTCTGACCACTGAGCTACATGCACCCCAAGAATCTAGTGCTTACTCAAGAAAGAGCCTCGGCAAGCCCCATGCAAAAAATGCCCCTTTTTCGTACCTCGAATTTTGAAACTTTTTTTATGCCAAATGGTTGCATATGATGACCCAATAATCCCTGCAAAATTTCAAGATGAGCATGTGCCCCCTTTCCGAAATACAGAGGGTCAAAGGGGGCCATGTCCAAAAATAGAATATGCAATATAATCGAATAATAATGTTAAAAAAATCAGACAAAATGGTTCCCTTAAGATTTTCGTCTGCTGATTACGAATCTAAAGTCCGTTTTTAAAAATTCAAAATGGCGGACCCAATATGGGGGACGACATTTTTAAAAATCGATCCAATTTACTTAAAAATCGTTACTCGGGGGTTTTTGGGGTCGCTGATTACGAATATGATGTCCGTTTTTAAAAATTCAAAATGGCGGATCCAATATGGCGGACGACATTTTTGAAAATCGATCCAATTGATTTGAAACTTGTTACTCGGGGGTTTTTGGGGTCGCTGATTACGAATATAAAGGTGGACTAACATTGAAAAAGCACTACCCATTTTTTATTAGTAAATATATTTTTTTGAGCTAACACAGCTTCTAATCCCTTATCTTTGTTGATCGGGTTGTTGATTACATCTTGCCTTCATAGGTTGGATAACTTCATCTTACCTTTGTTGGTTGGATTATTATCTCTTATCTTTGCTGATCGGGTTGTTGATTACATCTTGCCTTCATTGGTTGGATTCTAATCCCTTATCTTTGTTGATTGGAATATTACATCTTACTTTAGATGGTTTCAAAATTATTACATCTGGCCTTTGCAAGCTGAATTTAGCCTTAAACCTTGCCTTTATTCGTTATATTAGATCCGACATTTTGAATTTTTGAAAACGGACATCACATTCGTAATCAGCGACCCCAAAAACCCTCGAGTAACATGTTTCAAATCAATTGGATCGATTTTCAAAAATGTCGTCCTCCATATTGGATCCGCTATTTTGAATTTTTAAAAACGGACATCATATTCGTAATCAGAGACCCCAAAAACCCCCGAGTAACAAGTTTCAAGTCAATTGGATCGATTTTCAAAAATGTCGTCCGCCATATTGGATCCGCCATTTTGAATTTTTGAAAACGGACGTCATATTCGTAATCAGCGACCCCAAAAACCCCCGAATAACGATTTTTAAGTAAATTGGATCGATTTTTAAAAATGTCGTCCCCCATATTGGGTCCGCCATTTTGAATTTTAAAAAACGGACTTTAGATTCGTAATCAGCAGACGAAAATCTTAAGGGAACCATTTTGTCTGATTTTTTTAACATTATTATTCGATTATATTGCATATTCTATTTTTGGACATGGCTCCCTTTGACCCTCTGTATTTCGGAAAGGGGGCACATGCTCATCTTGAAATTTTGCAGGGATTATTGGGTCATCATATGCAACCATTTGGCATAAAAAAAAGTTTCAAAATTCGAGGTACGAAAAAGGGGCATTTTTTGCCGAGGCTCTTTATTTTCGAGAGATTTGATTCGGAATAATTGTTTAAATTCTTTCACCTTTAATATTAATACTACCGAATGATAAATACACTTTCTTCAATTATATTTGTCTATGAATTTGAAAATAAGGCTTTACCATCTTTAAGAAACTCCCTACATTATCATGAAATAATGCAGGCAGGTATAGTATATATCAAAGAACTTGGAGAATCTTGGGGTGCATGTAGCTCAGTGGTCAGAGCAGTCTATCGGCAATAGAAAGGTCGTGGGCTCGTATCCCACGATGCTAACCAATTTTTTCAGAGTTCTTTGATAATTTTGAAATTATTAATTAATTTCGAAAAAATGATTTTCAGAAAAAGCAGGTTTCTGTATTAGGACGGCTGCACTGTCGTTACATATGAAAAATATATTGTATTTTCATATCGAAATCTAGTGCTTACTCAAGAAATTTATTTTCGAGAGATTTGATTCGGAATAATGGTTTAAATTCTTTTACCTTTAATATTAATACTACCGAATGATAAATTCACATTCTTCAATTTTATTTATTTCATTATTTTTAATTTAGGTAAATTGTTCTGTACAGCAATTTGCAACAAGAAGAACACATATAACAGTTGTTTAGTGAACATGTGTAGCGTCTGAGAATACAATGCTAGGGAAAGATAGGCCGAGTTTTAAATGTCTCGAAAGGGTTCTATTCGTATCCATTGAATTTGAATTTTCCGTCTTATCGGTTTTATTTAAGTATAGGGCAGCGCATGTCACCACTTCACGGATTTGTTTAAGTCGGTCGCGAAGATCCGACTATTTTTAAATTAAATTAAATTATTAAATTATTTTTAAATTTAAACTAAATTTCACCTTCTCTTTTGATGTTCTTTCCAGATGATGAAAAGTTGAGGGTTAATCCGAGTGGTCCACTGTTTTAAAATTGTTCCAAATAAGAGTTCCACAGTAAGAATTTAAAATGTTTATTTAATCGATTCTCCCAGCCGTTGATCGAACTGAAGATTCCCCAAAAACACCTTTCTTGTTTCACCTTTTTTGGAATTTTAAGATTTCTCACCCTTTTTTTTACTAAAGTTTGACTTTACAAAAAACAGAAAATGTTCAAAGTTTGTGTCACTAATTTTAACTTGATAATAACAAATTTTACATAAAAATCTTTAAATTTCAAATAGTTTTCATCAGAATTTTATCGTGTTTTAATTGTTATTAATGATATTTATTATATATTCAATGTCACTGACTAATTCATAATTTGCAAAAATATTCAACAAAAACCTTGTTTATTCTTAAGGTTAGGTTCACTTCAATAACAACACACAACAATGAATACATTAAATCAATTCACAGTTTATTCGAAACTTTTCAATTTTTACACTTTTTCTTAGAATTTCTGATGAGTAAAATTAGTACGTGTGACCGACTCGAAAATCAAAAAAGAACTGCTTATTCGTTTCGCTGGGACTGAGCTTTACCCGCCAAAGTTGGAGAACTTCCCTCGCTTTGTTACAATTCTCTCACGATTTTGTTGCTGACATATAAATTTTTGTTTCAGCACTATATTATACTTTTATAAGATTATTCTAATTATTTTTTCCATGAATATTTGTACATATTTGTTGACAATAAAGATTGCAAATACATATATTCAGAACAATAAAGTTTCGAGTGTGATATTTATTTATTTTATCTGGACAATGCAATTTATTTTCTTTTGAAAATATAGTTCTATTTGTATATAATCTAATACAATTTATGTAATATAATATAAATGTAATTCTATACTTCAAAGACTTTTATGTAATGATTTTAATTCTTAAGAATTAATTTAATTTAAAGTAATTAATAAATTTCGAAATTTTGAATTCAAAGATGCATTAATTTTAACAATTCTTCTTATAAATTTGTTTGTCTAGAGATTTTATTAATTTTGAGCTTTTAATTCCAATTGAAATACAAATATATTTGAGTTGATAATTAGTAAATTTTATTTATTACAACATTTAAATGTAATGCAAATTTAAAATCGTGCTTTCTCTCTCTTTCTCAAGCTCGTGACAGCAGTTGTCTCTCTTAACGCTTGACGCGTAATGGAAAATCAACCTGACTTTTCTACTTAAAAGTTCTCTATTAAAAAATTAAGCATGGTTAACTCTCTTGAAACTGTTTCATATTATTCTATTAATTTGACTCTACAATATACTAGTTTTTAAAAAAAATTGTAAGCAAAGTTTGTCAGCAATGAAATAAAATGTCACATTTTCCAATGCTTTATGTAAAATCCTATGCGAATGTTGAAACTTCAAACCTAAATATTTACGTTTTTAGCATGGTAAGGGGTGTTGAGGTTTTTGCCACATAAAGTATATAAAAATAAATATTCTC
Source organism: Leptopilina myrica (nomen nudum) (assembly GCA_032872475.1). Taxonomy (NCBI): domain Eukaryota; kingdom Metazoa; phylum Arthropoda; class Insecta; order Hymenoptera; family Figitidae; genus Leptopilina; species Leptopilina myrica (nomen nudum). Next base: position 27,438,685 of record CM065466.1, on the reverse strand, counting down.
CCAAAGTTTAGTAAAATTTTTTATTGACCTGTGAGCGGTCAATAATATACCCTTTATCTCCCTAGGGCTATAATGGTTTCTTTATTGACTGCTGGGTTATAAGGGGGAACTTAGTACGCGCCTGTACAGGTAGATAAAGTGGCCATAATACGCCTGAGTTGTATAAAACAATTTATTTCTGAACCTAGTAAATCCCTTTTCTAAAAATAGAATCCACAAAAAAATTGTCTCATGATTATACTGAAGATAATTGTTTTAAAGAAGATAATAATAATTTAATACTAACATTAATAATGATAATTAATAATTTTAATAAAATTCTTGGTAATTTTTAATTATTTTTAAAAAATTTAGTAAATATTACCTATTTGAAAAACCCCATTATTTTCAAGAAATTTGAAACATATTTTTCAAAGTAATTTAATTATTTTCAAAGAATTTTAATAAAAATCATTCCAAGAATTAAATTATTTTCAAATTGTTTCAAATTTACTTTTAAACGTTTAAAAATTATTAAATAATTTTCTGTTCAAGGGTAACTTCCCTAATGCTTTAATCCTAATGCTTTTACTCTTTTCATGAATTTGATAAAATGTTTATTATCTGGGACGCATGAATAATCTATAGAAATCATTAGTTAGAAGTTTTAAATGATTGAATTCTATTTATTAGAATTTTCTTTTAGCAGAATTTCATTGTTTCGAATTTTTGTTTAATAAAATCGATTTTAAATTGACCTAAATATTTACATTAACAGAAATATAAATACTTGAATTTTTATTTATGAGAATTATCATTTAACACAATTTCCTTTAATGGTACTTTCTATTAAAATCAATTCTTATTTATACGAATTTTTATTTATAAGAACTCTTTTTTTACATTATTTCTACTTAGTCTAATTTTAAAAATGCGTAGTGCATAACCCACGCTTCGATATCAGGGAAAATTATTTCATTTGTCCAAATGTTTATTTTCATGAATTATCATTTGACAGAATTCCTAAAAGAAATATTAATGAAAAACAAATTAAAAATGTCTGAGAATAAAATAATTGATCCAATAGACACTAGAGATGGAGATTTATTTGTAGGTTGACGCAAAAGTTACAATCAAACAACGTTAATTGAAGATTGGATTAAGTGCAATATTTGAAATTTTTGGGTACATAAGAACTGTACTGAATGTCATGAAAAATGTTCAAAATACGACCAGAAAAAGAGGAAAGCAATGTGGACGATTAGAAATTAAATTTAAGTTAAAATTAAAAAATTATACCCCGGACTTACTCTAGAATTCAATCATTTAAAACTTCTAACTAATGATTTCTATAGATTATTCATGCGTCCCTATTATCTTCTTCTAATGTGGATCCAAAAATAACAATGTCATTTAAGTATACAAAACATACATCACCAATTAATGTCCTTTTGTTTTTCTGAAACGTGTATATTTTCGACTCTCTTTTTCCATCGAAATTTGATGAAATCCTGAACACAGGTCAAATTCTGAAAAATTTAGATATTTCAAATTGCGAAAGAACTCCTTCAATCACTAGTAGAGGATATGAATCTTAATATGTATCCTCTTTTAATTTTCTAATGTCGACAACCAAACGCCATTTTTATATACCACTAGTATCTTTTTTCTCTGATAACATACGAGAGTCGAATGGGGTACAACGGCACACAAAAAAATTTGGCTTGTCAAGACTGTCATGTGGTAGGTTTTCTTCCTTAAGGTGTATCTAAAGAGAAAAACATTGTCCGACCTAAAAGTTAATTCGTGTTCTCTTTTTACAGGCTTGGTGGGGGGGGGGTGAAAATTGAGAAACTGATTTATATGGGAATTTACTTAATTTCTATAAATAAAGTTGAATTTGTGCTTCTTCCGAAAGTATTTTTGAATTCAGTGACTTTAATAACATAAGAATTGAATATTAAAAATAGCGGTTCTGAAATAATGGATTTAAAAAAAATTGATTAGATTTTCTTAAAACTTCTTATCCAGGGGTTTTTGGGGTCGCTGATTACGAATCTGTCATCAGATTTTCAAAATTCAAAATTTTTAAAAAATTTTTCGCATTTACTTGAAACTTGTAACTCCGGGGTTTTCGGGGTCGCTGATTACGAATATGATGTTAGTTTAAAAAAATCCAATATGGCGGATGCAATATGGCGGACAAAATATATTTAAATGAATGAAATCGATTAAAACTTGCTACTCCGTGGGGATTTTCAAGGTCACCGAATACGAATCTAATGATGGATATTAAAAATTCGGATTGGTGTATCCAATACGACTTACTATGAAATTGTTCTCAGATTTTCTTGATTCTTGGTACTTAGGTGTTTTCTCTAGTCGCTAATTTTATATCTGAATTTTTCATAATCCAGAAATGGTGTACTGTAAATGTTTTACTAAAATTTAATCGAATTTCTGTGATACTACAATTTCAAAAAGTATGAGCTAAGTACCAAGTAGCAAGTTTCAATCGATTTCATTCATTTAAATATATTTTGTTCGCCATATTGAATTTCTATAAACTAACATAATATTCGTAATCAGCTATTTTTCTATATGTTCTTAAAGTCACTGAATTCAAAAAACATTCGGAAGAAGCAAAAATTCAGCTTTATTTATAGAAATTAAGTAAATTCCCGTACAAATCAGTTTCTCCAAATTCACTCCCCTACCAAGCCTGTAAAAAAACAACACGAACTAACTTTTAGGTCGGACAATGTTTTCCTCTTTAGATACAGATTAAGGAAGAAAACTTATCACATGGCAGTTCTGTCAATCTAATTTTTTTGTGTCGGTGTAATCTTTTTTCGTAATTAATCTGCTATTGGTTTGTAAGTTTCTTTTCTATGAAATTCGAGAGACATAACTAACCTTACAAATATTGTAATTTAGCAACTGCGAACAAATAGTTTTAAGTTAGAAATGTATTACGGGAATTGGTGCATGGGACTGCTTGGAATTTAGCGCTGTCGGCACATTTGCTTTATTGCGTGGTCTCCGCTCGACTGACCCTCGCTCCAGTTTTATCTGACTCGCTGCGCAAGCGCCGCCAGTGGGCAAATTTTGCGAAATGTCACTTTTGCGAATTGTCATTTTTTTGAAAAGCTATTTTTGCGAATTGTCATTTTTGCGAATCGATATTTTTACGAATTGTCAATTTTCCGAAACGTCATTTTTGCGAATCGACATTTTAACGAATTGTCAATTTTCCGAAAAATCATTTTTGCGAATTGTCATTTTTGCGAAAAGACATTTTTGTGAAATTACATTTTTGCGAAAAGAAATTTTTCTGAAATGTCATTTTTACGATTAGTCATTTTTGTGAAAAGTCGTTTTTGCTAATTGACATTTTTACGAATTGTCATTTTTGAGAAATGTAATTTTTGTGAATTGTCACTTTTGTGAATCGCCATTTTTACGAATTTCCATTTTTACGAATTGTCATTTTCGCGAAAAGTTATTTTTACGAATTGTCATTTTTGCGAATTGTCATTTATGCAAATTGCCATTTTTACGAATTGTCAATTTTCCGAAAAGATATTTTTGCGAATTGTCATTTTTGCGAAAATTCCTATAGTGAATCTATATATGCATACAAGTTTCCAATAGGAATTTTCGCAAAAATGACAATTCGCAAAAATGACTTTTCGAAATATTGAAAATCCGTAAAAATGTCGATTCGCAAAAATGAATTTTCGGAAAATTGACAATTCGTAAAAATGGCCATTCGCAAAAATGACAATTCGAAAAAATGACTTTTCGCAAAAATGACAATTCGTAAAAATGTCGATTCGTAAAAATGGCGATTCGCAAAAGTGACAATTCCCAAAAATGGCATTTCTAAAAAATAACATTTCCCAAAAATGACAATTCGTAAAAATGACTTTTCGCAAAAATGACAATTCGTAAAAATGTCGATTCGCAAAAATGACTTTTCGGAAAATTAACAATTCGTAAAAATGGCCATTCGCAAAAATCATAATTCGCAAAAATGACAATTAGCAAAAGTGACATTTCGCAAAATTGGTTTTTCACAATAATGACTATTCGCAAAAGTGCAGTTCGGTAAAATGACATTTCGGAAAAATGACACTTGGGGAATAATCATGCGTCCCGTTAAACTATGATCACACTCGTGGGGCCACTGATATTTGAGACGGACGCGGGCAATATCTATGCAACCGGCCGGTAATACTAGTAAGAAGATTACAGAACTACTAATTAGATTAGAGTAGGAGTAAGTCATGGGCCCATTGGTCTATGAATTTTGGCTGACGTTTTGGATCTCACGGTGGGTCCGTGAGAAAGGAAACAGTCGTTAGCATGATACTTTTCGAGACACTATTTTTAAAATAACTAAGAAACAAATAATTATGATATAATATTTTAATTAATAAAATTATTATTCGTCTCAGTTATAATGGTAAACACAATTTATTTATTGTTATTATATTATTCCTACATTTTATAAGGTGCTTGTATATGCATTTTACATATTGAGTAATGCACATACACATATACATGCAGTCTAATGTCCTCCGGCATTTTGTTGTAACGAAAATGTTTAACTATTGTCAAGTTGTTGTATATACATCTGCTTTGATGCATAGGGCGATTCCACGTGAGATTTAAGTCGACCTCTTAAAATCGTCGAAAAATACTTTTTTTCTATTCTGTATCGAAAAAAACAGATACGTATTTTTTATTTATGTTTAATTGTTCAAATTTTTGAGTTATGAATTTTCGAAAATTTGGACTTTTAATTGTAGACCTCTATTCAGTAGCTTATAAGTCCGAAAATATTGAGTTTAGGAAAAAGTTCTTAAAGAATGAAAGTTTTAGTTTTCTTTCGACTTTTAAGAAATGTAAACAAAAATATTTTTAAAAAATTTTTTATTAAAAAATTTTTTTTTTATAAACAAATTAATTTTTTTTAATTTTGGGCCGGATTTTTTTTTATTTCTTAAAAATTTTTTGTACCTTATAATATAGAGAAGATTTTCCAAAAAGTCCTGAAATGGGCCTAATGTGTTAAATGAGTTTTAAAATATTTTCAAAAATCACTTGGAAGCATCACAGTGGGATTTTTTTACAATTAACTTTCTAAAACTGTCTACAAGGTATAATTTTTAATATATTTGAGAGTTTTTTGTTTTAAATTACAGGTCTGCGCTGTAAACAGTTTTAAAAAGTTAAATGTAAAAAAAAATCCCACTGTGATGCTTGCAAGTGATTTTTGAAAATATTTAAAAACTCATTTAACACATCAGGCCCATTTCAGGACTTTTTGAAAAATCTTCTCTATATTATAAGGTACAAAAACATTTAAAAAAAATAAAAAAAAATCCGGCCCAAAGTTAAAAAAATTTAATTTGTTTATAAAAAAAAATTTTTTTAATAAAAAATTTTTAAAAATTATTTTTGTTTACATTTCTTAAAAGTCGAAAGAAAACTAAAACTTTCGTTCTTTAAGAACTTTTTCCTAAACTCAATATTTTCGGACTTATGCCCATAGGTATAATACCATAAATTCAAGTAGCATGAGGTATGCAATCATCGTGGCTTTGAGTCAGCTGTAACGCACGTGCGTTTGTTTTGATGCTGTCTCCCGCAGCTTATGGGCCCTGAGGGGAAAGGAAAGTTCTACGCACAAGGTAGCATAGCATAGCGCGCTTGTGTTAGTGCCCGTAGCATGGAGTTCATTAAGGTAGTAGTGCTGTAGCTGAGGGAGCCAGTGAGTGTGATGGTGCTTATATCCAGTGGTTGCACAGCTGTGGGTTACCGCCGACCTATCCAACATACGTACAACCTCTCAATGTAATTCTCAGTCGATGTTTTAAAATTTTAGTTTTCTTTCTCTGGAAATGCTCGATGGTGAATGACAATTCGTTGAGCAGCATGTATCATCGTGTGCGTTTCGCGCAGGAGTCCTTTTGGGTCTGCCACCAAGTTAAAGTTTTGCTGTCGGTGCAGAGAGTAACAGCTTGGTCTTATAAATAAGGGCGAAATTTCTTGATGGCCCAAATTATAGCTAAACATTCTTGTTTGTTGCAATAGTATTTGGTTTCCGTCGGAGAAAATTTAGCGCTGGCGAAAGCAATGATCGGCATTGTCCCGTCTTCGGCTTTCTGCATGAGGACTGCTCCCATTCCCTTGGCACTGACGTCGGTTTGTAGGATAAAAGGAAACATTGAGTCAGGGCGACTCAATTTAATAGGCTTAGAAAAAGGCGTTTTTACTTCCTGGAAAACCTTGTCGAGAGAAGTTGTCCATTTGTAGGGTCTCTTAAGTGAGAGCAGATTGGTTAATGGAGCTAATATTTCCGAAGCTTTGGATACGTATTCCTTTATCCAATTGCATGTTCCGATAAAAGAACGTAGCTGTTTTCTTGTCTTTGGGGTGGGGAACTGTAGGATTGCTTCGAGGTGACCTTGTTGAGTAGCATTACCGTCTGAACTTACGATGTATCCCAGGTACGGTAGGGTTGCCTGTCCAAACTTACATTTGGCGGGGGCAACAGTTAGTCTGTAAATAGCTAGGCATTCGAAAACGAGGGACAAATGTCACATGTGTTCTTTCCAGGTAGCGGAATAGATGATGATGTCATCGAGGTAGGCCATGGCAAATACATTCCACATTTCAGCCAAAACTGCCAGCACGAGATTTTGAAAAGTTTTGGGAGCATTTTTAAGTCCGAAGGGCATAACATCAAACTAATACTAGCCTTCTCCAGGGACAGAGAAAGCGGTATATTTGCGATATTATCGGGCCATGCGGATTTGCCAATAACGGCTTTTAAAGTCAAGAGTAGAGAATATCTTGGTTCTTCCGATGTCCTTTAATCTTTTGTGAATTCGGGACAAACATTGTGGGGCATCCTCTGTTTTCTTATTTAAGCTTCTATAATCCGTGCAAAAACGAAATTCACCACTCTTTTTCTCAGCGACGACGATTTCAGAGCTAAACTCCTCGGTTGTTGGTTCTATGACGTCGTCTCTGAGAATTTCTCGCACTTGATCAAAAATGAAACGACGTTTTTCTTCCGAGTACTTGCGGGGTGGTTCTCGGAAAGGGGTAGGGTCAACGAGACGAGCTCTTAAGTCTAAACAATCTCGATGTAGATGTTTAGGCCAGGAAAGTAACAAATTCTTGTAGGGCTTTGCCCATTTCGCGGCACCCTAGGTGAGAAAGCTGGTGGATGTTTTAGCCAAGGAACCAGTACTTCCAGTTTCATAAAAGTAGTTCTCACAGTCCTGGAGGAACATTCTAGGGTCCTCATGGTCTGCTCCAGAAAACGCGGATTTTGGAATTTCTGGTGCACGAATGGCCCTAATCAAGGTCCGTACGTCAAATACGGATATCGCATTTTGTGTCGAACCTTGATTGCTGTTCACGATATTTTCTTGGTTTCTTAGAATATCAGCAGGGCGGGTTGCAGTGTGTTCACATTCCTCGATATTCAGGCGATTCGTTGCCTGGCTGGTACCAGCTTTCATAAGATCTCGGAGCGTGAGATTCTCATGTTGATTCTGTTTTGTGAAGATGGTCTTTCTTCTGCTCTGCCGGGAACTGAACGACTTCTCACGTTGATTGTGATGTCTTCGTATGGAGGGGCTGTTCGTCAGAATGATCGGTGTTGAGCGCATCCTAATTTTGATCACGAAATTCAGGAAGAGTTTATCCGCCTCGTCGTGGTCGTTTTATATTCTGTAAACTAAAGAGATGCAAGTAAAGTTATTATTTCATTATAATAATGAAATATTAATTTTAATTTAATTCAAAAATTTTAATTTTGTGAAACGTTTAATTTTATTTGTGTATGTAATTTTTTAATTATTATTTCTAAATTAATTATAAATTATGTATTACAACTTTTAATCTTTCGAAAAAATTAAATACTTATAATTGCTCAACTATCGGTACTTGTTCGTGATTTGAACTTAATTTCTGCGATGTTATACTCATATAACACTTGGTCAAGCTGATTTACAAGTTGGGTTGCGCCAGGAAAATTTTGATATTCTAATAAAAAGCACTTGGAACACGAATTTTCAAAGATCATTTTTTAAGAACCTCTGATATTTTGTAATTATATTGAGTGAAACGTTTTTCATTCAAACTGTTATTTAGTCCAATTGATTTCAATTTCATATTCTGGTGTATTTGACGAACGTAAACGTTGTGAGATCAATTTTTACCGACAGGAATACAAAAACGAGGTCGGAGCTTTGTAAACGTGGAGAAACAAATTTTAATTTCCGGAAATTCTTTACTAAATTTTTCGTGTGATTCATTATTATTATTTAATAGTAATCGGTTTTGTACTTGTTCTCGTAGGCCATTATTAACAATGGTATTAAAATATTCTGCACGAATCGCAAACAAATTTTCCAATTAAGCTTGAAAACACACTACTCCAATTTTTATTGACTAATTTAAGATTTTTAATTACACACTTATGACTTTTTTACCACAAGGATTACAGCAAAAGTTTTTTTTGGCATTTTTTAAAGTTAATAAAAATCACAACATAAGATTTTTCAAAAACTGAATTAAATATTTTCTTAAAACTGCATATAAGTAAACACCTTATGCTTCGCGTTAATTTTTGCTAAAATTTTCACTCCACGACTTTTAATAGAACAACGATTCTAATATTGAGCAATAAATACAAAAAAACTGTTTTCATATTTTTATAATAAATATAAAATATATTTTACAAAACTTTTCAAACAATAAAAAATTTAGTTTTAAAGAAATACTCCCCGAGATATATTATATTGCCGTGTCTAAGGACAGTTGCGCGTGACGTCACATGCAAGGTCCGTCCTGCTCGGGATTAACAATGTTTAAATAAGTCAGTTGTCAAAGCCGTGCCATTTTTTTCAACGGGATATTTTTCAGAGATAATCTGCACAAGTAGGGGAGAGTGGGGTAAACCCGCTTACTTTTTTTCAGAACGGTAAAAACCTAGGAAATTATACTCTAAATCCAAGTTAATTTATACATATAATTTGAAAGCTTATGATTTCTACTAACAAAATAAAAAAGAATTTTCGATTTATCTGTTTCAGTTTTACTTAGGGAAAATTTTTAATACACATATAAGGCATTTTACGTGTAATGTCCTAAGTTGAAATTTCAACTTCTTGAAAAAAATTGAAACTCGGGAAATTTGTTGTTCTATCAAGTAGAAATGTGCCCCAAAAAATATTTTTGACTTCTTCGATAATTTTAAGGGGGTAGAGAGGGCCAATTTGACCAATTTTGCTAACACCGGCTACTTTGTGAATTTTTTTTGAACGTACTTTTAATGGGAAAAATTTTTCAAAATATGTTTCCGAATGGTTTTTTCGTCCTCTTTCAAATGGTGAATTTTATTTTTTAATATTTTAAAAATTTACCTCAATTTTTGATAATTAATATTTAAATTTCCAAAAAAGGTTTCGTTTTATTTGAAAATTAATTATTGCAAACGAAAGCTGAGGTTTTTCCTATGCGCACGCTGGTTACCACGCTGCTCAATGCCACCGCGACGCAGCGCGCAGCAATTTATTCTTTGAAATTTAATAACTCAAAAACAAAAAAAGGGCATTCTGAAAATTTGCATGCGCATAGGAAAAAACCTCAGCTATCGTTTGCAATAATTTATTTTTAAACCCGATCATTTGATTTTTTTAAGAATTTAAAGTAATCCCGACAGTTTTATTTTGTATATATTAAAATTTTCCTTATTTCCGTCTTCAGTATGATTTATTAATGATAAATTATGAGTTCTATAAATAATAAATATTGGTTTATTGAATAATAAGTATAGGTTTATTGCAACTGTGAAATTAAATAATATTTTATTAAGAGAAAATTAAAATGTACATACCATTTTGGATGTAACAAGTTATATAGATTTTTTATTGATAAAATATAACAAATGAAATTCGAAATTTTAAATTTAAAAATAAACAATGATAAAACGTGAACTGAACGAAGGCAACAAACTAGATTTATGTTTTTTAGCCAAAAAAGACAGTGAGAAATTTTGATTATTTATTTGCGTTTTTTGTTATATCCGTTATAACCTAATAATCACTAATAATGACTGATATAGACATGATTCCGCTCAATGTTGCCAACAAATATTGATAGTTCGGCGCCATCTATTAAAAAATCGCCACAAATCGCGAAATGTGGGACATTCAAATTTAAAATATTCAACTAATTACCGAATAATTCAATAACATTGTTAGGAAATGAATATTATTTCTCTTTTAATAAATATTTTTAATCTTAATAATTTTAAGATCGCCAAAAAAAGGCAAATACTGTTAATACTGATTCGGCTTGCTACACAAATTTAATAAGTGAGCGGCTTTACCCCGACTTCATGTGAGCGACTTTACCCCAAATGTATTTATCACATTTCAGAATAAATTTAAATAAATCTTTTTGAAATCAAACAAAACTACAAATATATTTCGAAAAAGGACATCCAATAGCATACAAAAAATTTGTCGAATAAATGAAGTTAAAAAATAATCATCCAAATGGCAGACAATTGTCGCTTTTTCTGGTGCAGCAAAGGAATAAATCCACCCGTCTATAGTAGTTAAAGGCTTCCAGTAAGACTTGGACTCGCTGTTTACTCTGACGTCACAAAACCTTAGAGCTTCCCCGTTGGGCTTGATCAATAAAAAGGCTTCACAGGATGTTCGTTCACGGAGATCGTAGATTGGAAGCCCGTTAAGCTTCTGTTTCAAAAAACAACAAATATGTATAAAATTTAGTTTTCTTAATGAAAGTTTATAAATTTTGTTAAACTACAAGACATTTAAAATATTTTCAAAATAAAAACTTTGGTTCAATTTAAAATGTATTTAAAATATTCTTAAAAAACATTTAGCCCCATGCTTGTTTCCTTTACATCTCTTTAACTTTTTAATTACAGTTTGTGTCCAAAATGAAATGCTTTTTGTCCAGATAGGACAAGAAAGTTTGTTCACACCTCGGACGCAAAAAATAATTGTAGCGAGGGCAAGATTAGGTAAATCAAAAAATTATTAAAAAGAATTCACTGATCGTGCCCTCAATGACATACTTTCCATGCAGTTTGGATAAAAAATTATGTTAGCATCATGGGTGTAAAGGTAATTACGACTCTGGCGCGGGATCTCGGGGACACTTTCGCTCCCTCGGATTTGCCTTGTTAGAATGTTGGAGGAGCGTTTTTTATACCCATGGGCATTCGTTTATACTCATAGTGACCATTGTGGGACGAAAAAACAGTCTTATGTCGATCATCAGGATGTGCTTCCACCTGATGAAACCGCTAGCAAGGTCGAAAACAGTAAAATAGCGCGCAGTACATAACCTATCGAATATTGAGGTTACGTCACCTATTATATTCTCGTTTAAGGTACGGTAGTCTACCACAACGCGCCATTTCTATTCGCCCGACGCATGAATCTTCTTAGGTACGATTTCGATGGCTAGTTGAAAGGAGAATTAGAGTGACCAATAATTCCGCTATTAAACTGCTTTTACAACTGAGTGTCAATTTGCACATACACATTCTCGTATGAGTTGGTTGCCTCTCAATATGAGTAATGCTTAAAGACGAGTTGGTTTCCTCTCGCCTACTGCATGTTCGCCTACCGAGTTAACTACCTCTCGGATACACACACTCACAATATCGAGCTGGTTACCTCTCGATATTACTGCACACCTCATATGAGTTGGTTTCCTCAATATGAGCAACGCTGAATAGTCGAACGGGTTACCTCTTGACCTTATACACACTTACTGAGTTGGTTCCATGTGTACCATACTCACACATCTCTTTGTCTTCAGAGTTAAAAAAACAGTCCTTACAACAAGCAGTTCAGCACAGGGGTGAACATCGCTGACATTTTGGGGGATGCGCCACTCCTCACTCTGCATCTGCCGAAGTTTGGGACTGCGCTCTTAACCACCGCTGTCAGCCACGCCGCTGTCAACGTGGCCCCCATTCCATTGCTTGTGGAAGCCGCCCTCACTGGTCCCGTCGCCATTCCAGAAATCCAGGAATCCATCCATCACCTCCAGACCGGGACCTTCAAGAGCTGCGCAGAGGAATGTTGGTACTTCTTTGATTACGTGTCATCGAATCGTCCACGCCCACGAGCCGTAGTTAAGCCCACGGTTGTTTAAACCCGGCCTCCAGCACTAACCCCTGAGAAGGGATCTGTTGTTACCTCGGAGAACATCAAGGATCAGGAAATCGAAGGTACATTCAGCCCGACCGTGAATAGCCCGTGCAGGTCGCCCCCCTCTCCTACCGATCACCGGGCGGAATCTGGTCCGCCCCCTTCCGAGCTCTCAGTGGACTGCAACGTATTAAACTTGGAAGCCTCGCCTCTAAGTGTACTACCAAGTTCCCCAGAGGGCACTCCTGAAGCCGTAAAATTACGACCGAACTTTGTCAACTTTCCATCGGCAAACCTCGACGAATACATCACCACCGCAGATAATTTCTGCCACAAATTCTTTAAATAAAATGCTTTATAAATTTTTGTCTTATATTGTTAGGTTATGTTCGGAGTCTTCAGTGAGTCACGTTTCGTTATGTTGTATTCGTTAATTACATTCGTCATGTCGAGAGGTTGAAGGTTTTTATTTTATCAGGAATATTATTTATAATAAAATAAACAACATTTCTGATACCTCAAAAAGACATCCGCGGAATATTCTTGCAAATTTGTTTCCAGAAAAAAAAATTAGTATATTAAACAGAACAAAACTTAATCATTTTAAATAATTAATTCTCTTTTTTACAGCGGTGGAAAATTAATCTTCATGATTAAATTCATAATTGCTTACTTCAAAAAAATTTTTTTTTTTTAAAGAAATGGTGGTGTAACACTGTCAAGAAAATAAAAAATGAAACGAAATTATTCGATTATAATCAAGGCCATAACAATTTTAATTAGTTATGATTTCAAGAGAGGGAATAAAAATTCTAGATTTTAATATAAAATAATTATGATGGAAACAAAAACAAGGGAATTATAACCAATAATCAAATGCAACGACCTTTTTAATATTTAAATTTTTAATATCTAAAAAAATAAGTCAATAACGGCTAGGATCATATTACTAGATTTTATTTTAATTATATCAATTATTTTTTATATATATTTTTCCACAAAGATAATAGATAGATATGATTCAGTTATTTTTCATAAGTATTATTAATGATTAATTACTAAATAGTTTAAATGTTTATTAATCAATTAAAATTTTTGCAAAAAAATGAATAATAATATTAATACTAATAAGAAATAATAAGAATATATATATATATATATATATATATATATTTCGGGAAAGCGGGGGTAAGTAATCAGAATATATAAACACACAAAAGAAAATAATATTAGTATAAAGTCTACTTAGTTAGTTTCAATGCTTAGCTGTATTATTATCGTGTTTTAAAGTTAATTAAAATGAGCCTAATGTTAAATTGTATTCTATGGAGGCTTTATTATATTACATATTAAATTACCCGAATTTTAAAAAACCTCTATTAGGGATGGGTGTTCACCAACTACGTGAGGTTAAAATAGGGTGGAATTCTACAAAATTTCAGTAAGTTAATGGACGTTTAACATATTTAATTGCAGAATGTACATCGATTTAAATTCGTGGAGGTCAGCTCCGCGCAGGAGAGGTACAAGGAATGCTTGGCCCTTGGATTTTGAATTGTATGAAATCTGTCCTAAACCCTTTTCCGAGGCCGTGTGGGTTCAGGAGTATAAATACATCTGGGAGTCAGACGAACACTTTTTACAAGGATACTGGGCACCGTCCGACTTTCAACATCCTGCAACTTGCCTAAATGTATCACGAGAGTCTGTAGAAACACCCCTCGGGATCTTAAGAAGATCCTCAACAGTAAGGTAAGAATAACAATTATGTGTACAAATATATATGAATATATATATATACTAATATATATATATATATATATATATATATATATATATATATATATATATTAGTAAGTGGGATATTCTTAACTTTTGAACCTTGCAATTGAATTACGCTTTACTTACCCATGTTCTAAAAATTCCCCCCCTTTTTTTAGCGATGGAAAATCGACCTGCAGCCCTACTTGGTCAGTTGCTAAGGACCTTTATATTACCTTATTTCTTATTTATATAAATAAATTTTATTTACATTTACTTACGATTATTCAGAACTATATATATATATATTTTTAATACTATATTTATAGTACACAATTATTTAAAATTTCCTTGTAACTATTTTTCTTTTCCATTAATAAATATTTGTCTTAAAAACAATTTTTATTACTCAAAATTATGCTAATTCTTTTTAGTTTTCATTTATTATAATATATATATATATATATATGTATATATGGGACGAAACACGTCAACCGGCCGAGAGCTCTGCCCAAAATTCTAATTAACGAAATTCAACTTATAATAGCTCAAAATACTCGTAAAGTAATCCCTTTTCAATTAATGAGTGGCAAAATTGAAAATACAAAATGGCGTCATTATTCCATTAGAAATAAGGGCTCAGATTTAAGAAAAGTACCAAAAAACTTGTTAATTTTATGTCCGCAGATAGCTAAAACCGCTAGAATTTGTGGCAAATGTCAAAAACAATGTAGAAAGAGTGAGTCAACTGAAAATATATTGAAGTCAGAGGAACCAGAAGTTAAAAGAAAATGCTTGTCAAGAGAAGACCAGTTGGAGGAATTATTTGTGGACTTAAGGAGAAATTTTCTTCACTTCCGCAAGATGATCCTCTGCGACTGTCTATACTTACAACAGCTCCTGATTGTTGGAGTATTCGACAAATTGTTTCAGAATTTGGTTGTTCTGAAAGACAAGCAAGAAAAGCAAAACTTCTAAGAAAAACAGAAGGAGTTTTAGCAAGACCGGGTGCAAAGAGTGGTAAAAAATTACCTGATACTACCATTCAAAAGGTGCTAGACTTTTATCAATGTGATCAAAATAGTCGTATAATGGCAAACAAAAAGGACACTGTTTCCGTTAAGACAGATGGAAAAACTGAAAAAGTACAAAAAAGACTTTTATTGGCTGACATTAAAATCTTACATTCACAGTTTCAGGATCAAAATCCTACATTTCCAATAAGATTAACGAAATTTGCAGAGCTACGCCCAAAACATTGTGTTTGTGCTGGCTCTTCCGGTACACATAGTGTGTGCATTTGTGTCACCCATGAAAATTTCAAAATGATGATTGAATCCTCAAATTTCGAAAAACTGACCTTCGGTAAGAACACCATCATTAGAGATTACAATGATTGCTTCAAATTAAGTTTATGCAAAAATCCTGAACCATCATGCTTTCTCTTTGAGTGTTCATCATGCCCCGGAATTGATAACTTTTCTTCAAACATTTCATCTATTTTAGAAGAAAACGATGTTTCTGAAATAATTTGTAGTTCTTGGCAATCAACCGATAGATGTACTTTGAAGCAATCATATTTTTCTGCAGAAATTTTTTTTACTGAGATATCTGATGATTAGAAAAATTTTACACAGCA
>CM065466.1:27293107-27422582 GCA_032872475.1 Leptopilina myrica (nomen nudum) | reverse complement strand
ATTTTTTTTTATTTCTTAAAAATTTTTTGTACCTTATAATATAGAGAAGATTTTCCAAAAAGTCCTGAAATGGGCCTAATGTGTTAAATGAGTTTTAAAATATTTTCAAAAATCACTTGGAAGCATCACAGTGGGATTTTTTTACAATTAACTTTCTAAAACTGTCTACAAGGTATAATTTTTAATATATTTGAGAGTTCTTTGTTTTAAATTACAGGTCTGCGCTGTAAACAGTTTTAAAAAGTTAAATGTAAAAAAAAATCCCACTCAATGTAATTCTCAGTCGATGTTTTAAAATTTTAGTTCTCTTTCTCTGGAAATGCTCGATGGTGAATGACAATTCGTTGAGCAGCATGTATCATCGTGTGCGTTTCGCGCAGGAGTCCTTTTGGGTCTGCCACCAAGTTAAAGTTTTGCTGTCGGTGCAGAGAGTAACAGCTTGGTCTTATAAATAAGGGCGAAATTTCTTGATGGCCCAAATTATAGCTAAACATTCTTGTTTGTTGCAATAGTATTTGGTTTCCGTCGGAGAAAATTTAGCGCTGGCGAAAGCAATGATCGGCATTGTCCCGTCTTCGGCTTTCTGCATGAGGACTGCTCCCATTCCCTTGGCACTGACGTCGGTTTGTAGGATAAAAGGAAACATTGAGTCAGGGCGACTCAATTTAATAGGCTTAGAAAAAGGCGTTTTTACTTCCTGGAAAACCTTGTCGAGAGAAGTTGTCCATTTGTAGGGTCTCTTAAGTGAGAGCAGATTGGTTAATGGAGCTAATATTTCCGAAGCTTTGGATACGTATTCCTTTATCCAATTGCATGTTCCGATAAAAGAACGTAGCTGTTTTCTTGTCTTTGGGGTGGGGAACTGTAGGATTGCTTCGAGGTGACCTTGTTGAGTAGCATTACCGTCTGAACTTACGATGTATCCCAGGTACGGTAGGGTTGCCTGTCCAAACTTACATTTGGCGGGGGCAACAGTTAGTCTGTAAATAGCTAGGCATTCGAAAACGAGGGACAAATGTCACATGTGTTCTTTCCAGGTACGGAATAGATGATGATGTCATCGAGGTAGGCCATGGCAAATACATTCCACATTTCAGCCAAAACTGCCAGCACGAGATTTTGAAAAGTTTTGGGAGCATTTTTATGTCCGAAGGGCATAACATCAAACTAATACTAGCCTTCTCCAGGGACAGAGAAAGCGGTATATTTGCGATATTATCGGGCCATGCGAATTTGCCAATAACGGCTTTTAAAGTCAAGAGTAGAGAATATCTTGGTTCTTCCGATGTCCTTTAATGTTTTGTGAATTCGGGACAAACATTGTGGGGCATCCTCTGTTTTCTTATTTAAGCTTCTATAATCCGTGCAAAAACGAAATTCACCACTCTTTTTCTCAGCGACGACGATTTCAGAGCTAAACTCCTCGGTTGTTGGTTCTATGACGTCGTCTCTGAGAATTTCTCGCACTTGATCAAAAATGAAACGACGTTTTTCTTCCGAGTACTTGCGGGGTGGTTCTCGGAAAGGGGTAGGGTCAACGAGACGAATCTCGTGCTCAATCTTGGCCAGGGTCTGTCGTAGGCGGTCGACAGTGTAAAATATAGCAGCGTAAGTTCTAAGCAAGTCCTTAAATTTAACTTCGAACTCTGAAGGGAAATTATGTTCCATTTCTGGAACGGGCATTGTAGTAGGGCTCTCAAGAGGTTGAGCTATAGGACGCCCGATCTCGCCAGTTTCCCGAAATAGTATTTTTGCGACGAGCTCTTAAGTCTAAACAATCTCGATGTAGATGTTTAGGCCAGGAAAGTAACAAATTCTTGTAGGGCTTTGCCCATTTCGCGGCACCCTAGGTGAGAAAGCTGGTGGATGTTTTAGCCAAGGAACCAGTACTTCCAGTTTCATAAAAGTAGTTCTCACAGTCCTGGAGGAACATTCTAGGGTCCTCATGGTCTGCTCCAGAAAACGCGGATTTTGGAATTTCTGGTGCACGAATGGCCCTAATCAAGGTCCGTAGGTCAAATACGGATATCGCATTTTGTGTCGAACCTTGATTGCTGTTCACGATATTTTCTTGGTTTCTTGGAATATCAGCAGGGCGGGTTGCAGTGTGTTCACATTCCTCGATATTCAGGCGATTCGTTGCCTGGCTGGTACCAGCTTTCATAAGATCTCGGAGCGTGAGATTCTCATGTTGATTCTGTTTTGTGAAGATGGTCTTTCTCGTCGTGGTCGTTTTATATTCTGTAAACTAAAGAGATGCAAGTAAAGTTATTATTTCATTATAATAATGAAATATTAATTTTAATTTAATTCAAAAATTTTAATTTTGTGAAACGTTTAATTTTATTTGTGTATGTAATTTTTTAATTATTATTTCTAAATTAATTATAAATTATATATTACAACTTTTAATCTTTCGAAAAAATTAAATACTTATAATTGCTCAACTATCGGCACTTGTTCGTGATTTGAACTTAATTTCTGCGATGTTATACTCATATAACACTTGGTCAAGCTGATTTACAAGTTGGGTTGCGCCAGGAAAATTTTGATATTCTAATAAAAAGCACTTGGAACACGAATTTTCAAAGATCATTTTTTAAGAACCTCTGATATTTTGTAATTATATTGAGTGAAACGTTTTTCATTCAAACTGTTATTTAGTCCAATTGATTTCAATTTCATATTCTGGTGTATTTGACGAACGTAAACGTTGTGAGATCAATTTTTACCGACAGGAATACAAAAACGAGGTCGGAGCTTTGTAAACGTGGAGAAACAAATTTTAATTTCCGGAAATTCTTAACTAAATTTTTCGTGTGATTCATTATTATTATTTAATAGTAATCGGTTTTGTACTTGTTCTCGTAGGCCATTATTAACAATGGTATTAAAATATTCTGCACGAATCGCAAACAAATTTTCCAATTAAGCTTGAAAACACACTACTCCAATTTTTATTGACTAATTTAAGATTTTTAATTACACACTTATGACTTTTTTACCACAAGGATTACAGCAAAAGTTTTTTTGGCATTTTTTAAAGTTAATAAAAATCACAACATAAGATTTTTCAAAAACTGAATTAAATATTTTCTTAAAACTGCATATAAGTAAACACCTTATGCTTCGCGTTAATTTTTGCTAAAATTTTCACTCCACGACTTTTAATAGAATAACGATTCTAATATTGAGCAATAAATACAAAAAAACTGTTTTCATATTTTTATAATAAATATAAAATATATTTTACAAAACTTTTCAAACAATAAAAAATTTAGTTTTAAAGAAATATTCCCCGAGATATATTATATTGCCGTGTCTAAGGACAGTTGTGCGTGACGTCACATGCAAGGTCCGTCCTGCTCGGGATTAACAATGTTTAAATAAGTCAGTTGTCAAAGCCGTGCCATTTTTTTCAACGGGATATTTTTCAGAGATAATCTGCACAAGTAGGGGAGACTGGGGTAAACCCGCTTACTTTTTTTCAGAACGGTAAAAACCTAGGAAATTATACTCTAAATCCAAGTTAATTTATACATATAATTTGAAAGCTTATGATTTCTACTAACAAAATAAAAAAGAATTTTCGATTTATCTGTTTCAGCTTTACTTAGGGAAAATTTTTAATACACATATGAGGCATTTTACGTGTAATGTCCTAAGTTGAAATTTCAACTTCTTGAAAAAAATTGAAACTCGGGAAATTTGTTGTTCTATCAAGTAGAAATGTGCCCCAAAAAATATTTTTGACTTCTTCGATAATTTTAAGGGGGTAGAGGGGGCCAATTTGACCAATTTTGCTAACACCGGCTACTTTGTGAATTTTTTTTGAACGTACTTTTAATGGGAAAAATTTTTCAGAATATGTTTCCGAATGGTTTTTTCGTCCTCTTTCAAATGGTGAATTTTATTTTTTAATATTTTAAAAATTTACCTCAATTTTTGATAATTAATATTTAAATTTCCAAAAAAGGTTTCGTTTTATTTGAAAATTAATTATTGCAAACGAAAGCTGAGGTTTTTTCCTATGCGCACGCTGGTTACCACGCGGCTCAATGCCACCGCGACGCAGCGCGCAGCAATTTATTCTTTGAAATTTAATAACTCAAAAACAAAAAAAGGGCATTCTGAAAATTTGCATGCGCATAGGAAAAAACCTCAGCTATCGTTTGCAATAATTTATTTTTAAACCCGATCATTTGATTTTTTTAAGAATTTAAAGTAATCCCGACAGTTTTATTTTGTATATATTAAATTTTTCCTTATTTCCGTCTTCAGTATGATTTATTAATGATAAATTATGAGTTCTATAAATAATAAATATTAGTTTATTGAATAATAAGTATAGGTTTATTGCAACTGTGAAATTAAATAATATTTTATTAAGAGAAAATTAAAATGTACATACCATTTTGGATGTAACAAGTTATATAGATTTTTTATGGATAAAATATAACAAATGAAATTCGAAATTTTAAATTTAAAAATAAACAATGATAAAACGTGAACTGAACGAAGGCAACAAACTAGATTTATGTTTTTTAGCCAAAAAAGACAGCGAGAAATTTTGATTATTTATTTGCGTTTTTTGTTATATCCGTTATAACCTAATAATCACTAATAATGACTGATATAGACATGATTCCGCTCAATGTTGCCAACAAATATTGATAGTTCGGCGCCATCTATTAAAAAATCGCCACAAATCGCGAAATGTGGGACATTCAAATTTAAAATATTCAACTAATTACCGAATAATTCAATAACATTGTTAGGAAATGAATATTATTTCTCTTTTAATAAATATTTTTAATCTTAATAATTTTAAGATCGCCAAAAAAAGGCAAATACTGTTAATACTGATTCGGCTTCCTACACAAATTTAATAAGTGAGCGGCTTTACCCCGACTTCATGTGAGCGACTTTACCCCAAATGTATTTATCACATTTCAGAATAAATTTAAATAAATCTTTTTGAAATCAAACAAAACTACAAATATATTTCGAAAAAGGACATCCAATAGCATACAAAAAATTTGTCGAATAAATGAAGTTAAAAAATAATCATCCAAATGGCAGACAATTGTCGCTTTTTCTGGTGCAGCAAAGGAATAAATCCACCCGTCTATAGTAGTTAAAGGCTTCCAGTAAGACTTGGACTCGCTGGTTACTCTGACGTCACAAAACCTTAGAGCTTCCCCGTTGGGCTTGATCAATAAAAAGGCTTCACAGGATGTTCGTTCACGGAGATCGTAGATTGGAAGCCCGTTAAGCTTCTGTTTCAAAAAACAACAAATATGTAGAAAATTTAGTATTCTTAATGAAAGTTTATAAATTTTGTTAAACTACAAGACATTTAAAATATTTTCAAAATAAAAATTTTGGTTCAATTTAAAATGTATTTAAAATATTCTTAAAAAACATTTAGCCCCATGCTTGTTTCCTTTACATCTCTTTAACTTTTTAATTACAGTTTGTGTCCAAAATGAAATGCTTTTTGTCCAGATAGGACAAGAAAGTTTGTTCACACCTCGGACGCAAAATATAATTGTAGCGAGGGCAAGATTAGGTAAATCGAAAAAATTATTAAAAAGAATTCACTGATCGTGCCCTCAATGACATACTTTCCATGCAGTTTGGATAAAAAATTATGTTAGCATCATGGGTGTAAAGGTAATTACGACTCTGGCGCGGGATCTCGGGGACACTTTCGCTCCCTCGGCTTTGCCTTGTTAGAATGTGGGAGGAGCGTTTTTTATACCCATGGGCATTCGTTTATACTCATAGTGACCATTGTGGGACGAAAAAACAGTCTTATGTCGATCATCAGGATGTGCTTCCACCTGATGAAACCGCTAGCAAGGTCGAAAACAGTAAAATAGCGCGCAGTACATAACCTATCGAATATTGAGGTTAAGTTTGGCAATGCAAAGGCGTCACCTATTATATTCTCGTTTAAGGTACAGTAGTCTACCACAACGCGCCATTTCTATTCGCCCGACGCATGAATCTTCTTAGGTACGATTTCGATGGCTAGTTGAAAGGAGAATTAGAGTGACCAATAATTCCGCTATTGAACTGCTTTTACAACTGAGTGTCAATTTGCACATACACATTCTCGTATGAGTTGGTTGCCTCTCAATATGAGTAATGCTTAAAGACGAGTTGGTTTCCTCTCGCCTACTGCATGTTCGCCTACCGAGTTAACTACCTCTCGGATACACACACTCACAATATCGAGCTGGTTACCTCTCGATATTACTGCACACCTCATATGAGTTGGTTTCCTCAATATGAGCAACGCTGAATAGTCGAACGGCTTACCTCTTGACCTTATACACACTTACTGAGTTGGTTCCATGTGTACCATACTCACACATCTCTTTGTCTTCAGAGTTAAAAAAACAGTCCTTACAACAAGCAGTTCAGCACAGGGGTGAACATCGCTGACATTTTGGGGGATGCGCCACTCCTCACTCTGCATCTGCCGAAGTTTGGGACTGCGCTCTTAACCACCGCTGTCAGCCACGCCGCTGTCAACGTGGCCCCCATTCCATTGCTTGTGGAAGCCGCCCTCACTGGTCCCGTCGCCATTCCAGAAATCCAGGAATCCATCCATCACCTCCAGACCGGGACCTTCAAGAGCTGCGCAGAGGAATGTTGGTACTTCTTTGATTACGTGTCATCGAATCGTCCACGCCCACGAGCCGTAGTTAAGCCCACGGTTGTTTAAACCCGGCCTCCAGCACTAACCCCTGAGAAGGGATCTGTTGTTACCTCGGAGAACATCAAGGATCAGGAAATCGAAGGTACATTCAGCCCGACCGTGAATAGCCCGTGCAGGTCGCCCCCCTCTCCTACCGATCACCGGGCGGAATCTGGTCCGCCCCCTTCCGAGCTCTCAGTGGACTGCAACGTATTAAACTTGGAAGCCTCGCCTCTAAGTGTACTACCAAGTTCCCCAGAGGGCACTCCTGAAGCCGTAAAATTACGACCGAACTTTGTCAACTTTCCATCGGCAAACCTCGACGAATACATCACCACCGCAGATAATTTCTGCCACAAATTCTTTAAATAAAATGCTTTATAAATTTTTGTCTTATATTGTTAGGTTATGTTCGGAGTCTTCAGTGAGTCACGTTTCGTTATGTTGTATTCGTTAATTACATTCGTCATGTCGAGAGGTTGAAGGTTTTTATTTTATCAGGAATATTATTTATAATAAAATAAACAACATTTCTGATACCTTAAAAAGACATCCGCGGAATATTCTTGCAAATTTGTTTCCAGAAAAAAAAATTAGTATATTACATATTTAATTACCCGTATTTTAAAAAACCTCTATTAGGGGTGGGTGTTCACCAACTACGTGAGGTTAAAATAGGGTGGAATTCTACAAAATTTCAGTAAGTTAATGGACGTTTAACATATTTAATTGCAGAATGTACATCGATTTAAATTCGTGGAGGTCAGCTCCGCGCAGGAGAGGTACAAGGAATGCTTGGCCCTTGGATTTTGAATTGTATGAAATCTGTCCTAAACCCTTTTCCGAGGCCGTGTGGGTTCAGGAGTATAAATACAACTGGGAGTCAGACGAACACTTTTTACAAGGATACTGGGCACCGTCCGACTTTCAACATCCTGCAACTTGCCTAAATGTATCACGAGAGTCTGTAGAAACACCCCTCGGGATCTTAAGAAGATCCTCAACAGTAAGGTAAGAATAACAATTATGTGTACGAATATATATGAATATATATATATACTAATATATATATATATATACTAATATATATATATATATATATATATATGAATATATATTAGTAAGTGGGATATTCTTAACTTTTGAACCTTGCAATTGAATTACGCTTTACTTACCCATGTTCTAAAAATTCCCCCCTTTTTTAGCGATGGAAAATCGACCTGCTGCCCTACTTGGTCAGTTGCTAAGGACCTTTATATTACCTTATTTCTTATTTATATAAATAAATTTTATTTACATTTACTTACGATTATTCAGAACTATAGTCGATTACATTTTGTTTATTTTTATACTAATTAAGTTTTAGAATATAATTTTAATGTTAATTACTTTACTTATTTGCTTAAAACAAGACAAACAATGAAAAATAAATTATAATAATGAAAAGTCGACCATGTATGCAAAAAACTAAAATCTTTGAAAAAAATAGTTTGTTTTGTTAATTATGTTCTAAATAAAAATGCAAGATTAAGAAACAATTATACATATATTTTTAATACTATATTTATAGTACACAATTATTTAAAATTTCCTTGTAACTATTTTTCTTTTCCATTAATAAATATTTGTCTTAAAAACAATTTTTATTACTCAAAATTATGCTAATTCTTTTTAGTTTTCATTAATTATAATATATATATGTGTATATATGGGACGAAACACGTCAACCGGCCGAGAGCTCTGCCCAAAATTCTAATTAACGAAATTCAACTTATAATAACTCAAAATACTCGTAAAGTAATCCCTTTTCAATTAATGAGTGGCAAAATTGAAAATACAAAATGGCGTCATTATTCCATCAGAAATAAGGGCTCAGATTTAAGAAAAGTACCAAAAAACTTGTTAATTTTATGTCCGCAGATAGCTAAAACCGCTAGAATTTGTGGCAAATGTCAAAAACAATGTAGAAAGAGTGAGTCAACTGAAAATATATTGAAGTCAGAGGAACCAGAAGTTAAAAGAAAATGCTTGTCAAGAGAAGACCAGTTGGAGGAATTATTTGTGGACTTAAGGAGAAATTTTCTTCACTTCCGCAAGATGATCCTCTGCGACTGT
This sequence comes from Leptopilina myrica (nomen nudum), assembly GCA_032872475.1. Lineage (NCBI taxonomy): Eukaryota > Metazoa > Arthropoda > Insecta > Hymenoptera > Figitidae > Leptopilina > Leptopilina myrica (nomen nudum). The sequence goes on along the minus strand of CM065466.1, from coordinate 27,413,758 downwards.
CTATACTTACAACAGCTCCTGATTGTTGGAGTATTCGACAAATTGTTTCAGAATTTGGTTGTTCTGAAAGACAAGCAAGAAAAGCAAAACTTCTAAGAAAAACAGAAGGAGTTTTAGCAAGACCGGGTGCAAAGAGTGGTAAAAAATTACCTGATACTACCATTCAAAAGGTGCTAGACTTTTATCAATGTTATCAAAATAGTCGTATAATGGCAAACAAAAAGGACACTGTTTCCGTTAAGACAGATGGAAAAACTGAAAAAGTACAAAAAAGACTTTTATTGGCTGACATTAAAATCTTACATTCACAGTTTCAGGATCAAAATCCTACATTTCTAATAAGATTAACGAAATTTGCAGAGCTACGCCCAAAACATTGTGTTTGTGCTGGCTCTTCCGGTACACATAGTGTGTGCATTTGTGTCACCCATGAAAATTTCAAAATCATGATTGAATCCTCAAATTTCGAAAAACTGACCTTCGGTAAGAACACCATCATTAGAGATTACAATGATTGCTTCAAATTAAGTTTATGCAAAAATCCTGAACCATCATGCTTTCTCTTTGAGTGTTCATCATGCCCCGGAATTGATAACTTTTCTTCAAACATTTCATCTATTTTAGAAGAAAACGATGTTTCTGAAATAATTTGTAGTTCTTGGCAATCAACCGATAGATGTACTTTGAAGCAATCATATTTTTCTGCAGAAAATTTTTTTACTGAGATATCTGATGATTTGAAAAATTTTACACAGCATCATTTTATTGCTAAAAATCAATCAAACTTTTTTAAATATCTAAAAGATAATCTCAAAGAAGGTGAGGTTATTCTGCAGTGTGATTTCTCAGAAAATTATGCTTTTGTTGCGCAAAATGCGGCACAGGGGTTTCATTATAATAATGATCAGTGCACGGTACATCCAGTTATTTTTTATTACAAGCTTGGAGACAAAGTAGAGCCCTGTAGCTTTATTTTACTGTCAGATTGTACAACTCACGACACAGCTGCAGTGTATCTAATGCAACAAATTGTGATCCCTGAAATAAAAAAGGTCTGTCCAAATGTAAGTAAAATAATTTATTTTACTGATGGGGCAAAGCAGCACTATAAAAATCGATTTCAAATTAAAAATCTTGTTGAACACAAAAATTATTTTAATGTAAATGCAGAGTGGCATTTCCATGCAACGGCACATGTAAAAGGATCATGTGATGGCATAGGAGCTACTTTGAAGACTGAAGCCACACGTGCTAGCTTACAGGCGACACCAGAGAATGCTATTTTGAACGCAGAAAGTCTTTATAAATTTGCAAAGAAGCACATGAAGGTTACTCAGATTTTTTTTTATAATAAACAACAGCATGGTAGAGTTAAACGATCACTTGTCAAAAGATTTTCCGAAGCACCTGCTGTTACGAAAATTCAAAGTGCACACTCGTTTATTGTAACATCGGGAAAACAGTTGCATATATTTAGGTACACAAATGCACCTGAAACTCTTGCAGTTATGCAATATTAAAAACATCAGTACTGATTGGGATCTATTTTGAAATTTTTATAACAATCGGTATTTCTTTAAACTACTAACTAACTACAATTTGAAATTTCATCAATTAACCTTTTTCAAGGATACAAAAAATTACATTTTAAAAATTATATCAATCGGCCTTTTTCAAGGCCACCAACTAATAACAATTTCAAAAACATACCAATCAGCCTTTTTTAAGACTACACATCCGATGAAATAAAATTTTTTTGTCCGCCATATTGGATCTGCCATTTTGAATTTTGAAAAACCATCATCGGATTCGTAATCAGCGACCCCAAAAGCATTAAAATATGGTGTTGTCCAACATTTTAGCGCCATTTTTTGAAAGATATGATTAAATAGATTTGCTTTTTTCATAATTCATCGTCTTTTGACGGATGCAATAATTATGCCATTTTGTATTTTCAATTTTGCCACTCATTAATTGAAAAGGGATTACTTTACGAGTATTTTGAGCTATTATAAGTTGAATTTTGTTAATTAGAATTTTGGGCAGAGCTCTGGGCCGGTTGACGTGTTTCGTCCCATATATATAAATTTAATTTTACTTGGTTGAAATGATTAATTCAATTAAAAGAAAATAACAATTCAGTAGATTACTATTTACCATTGGTTGTATTAGAGTATTTCTTAAAAGTTATGCGGAAAGATTCTGATTACAAGGACGTAATATATGTGACCCAGTATACTCGCGTTTAAAGAGTCATAGTCTTTCCTTGTAATCCGATACACGAAGAGTGTTAAAGAATGCTTTCTTGTGTTTAACAGAGGAAAGAAAGAAAACGATTAGACTTTCATGATCAGAGAGATTTTAATTTAAATTGTAAAAATTTTAAATAAGAAAATTTTTATTTCTGAATTCCAAATAACGGATTTCTTTCTGCCACCGCGGAATTTTCTGTGAAGAAAAAAAAATCTAATGCAAAATTGTATTACATTTCAGGAGAACAGAATTAGTAATCGCTTTCAAGTTCACTGTCGGTCTCTAAACTGCTCGAGTCATCAATCTGCTCGTGCGATTCAGAGTTCGTTTTGTAGTCGTCAATTTCGATCTCGAGATTGCGAGAAACATACGGTATTGTGGACGCAGTACTGTCAATGTCGGAGTTGTCAAAATTGTCATCGTTGGCTACGTCATTACTATCATTGTTTGAGTCTGTTAAAGTAGGATTTTAGAAATTTAATTTAATTTTTAAAAACTTTAACTCACGCGTCCTTCGGAGAATTATTTGTAAAAGGTAGTGGATTCCTCCTCTATTTAGTTATTTATTCAACTAAGAGGTTGAGAACCCTACTCTTTGAATTGAGAGAAGATAGGATAGTTTTAGGAACAATTAAATCATAAACAAAATTAAGATTAAACAATAAAAGATATGTATTTTCCCTAAAAATTCCCTATTATAAATTAGCTAAATTGGGTGTGTGTAAAGAGTAATATGAGTATAAGTGTGACTGAAATTAAGAGTGTGTGTGCTGTGAAATATAGGTATCTTTTACTCACTATTCAGAATTCTCTCCTTGAAATATGAATCAAATGATGAGTGTTTTGTCTCTCTTTCGCTTGACGAAAATCTTCCGAAAAATTAGAGAAATACCTAATCTAGGTTCACTAGATTGATATTTCGTTAACGAATCTAATATTCCTTAATTCACACAATTCACAAGACCCAAACCCCGTAAATAAAGGCTGTCTTTAAAAGTGTTTCAAAAATTAATATTGTTTTTGTAAAATATGCTTTATTTTATTTCTGCTGATGCTAGATTCTTTAATGTTCTCTTTCAATGCTTTATGTTTATTTTTAATTTCTTTATTTCAATATTACTTTCGATTTAATTACTTTTTAAACTCTTTTACAAATTCCTTATTTTTATATTCTTTCAATCTATTATCAATATCCTTTTTAATTCTTTATTCTTTTTATTATTTTTCACTTGTCACTTTATTGTTTCATTTATTTCAATTTAATCTTTTAAAATCAACCTTTGGTTACTTTATTATTTTCTTTAATTCTCAATTAAATTCACTTTATTTAAACAATTTCTTATTCAACCCTTATTACTTTTAATATGATTTACACGGCTTCTTGCCGGACTTATACAATGCCTGGCCAAAAACTGCCGGCTACAACCACAGGTTACCTCGACCTGGACAAAACTGCCCAGATTTCCCAGTGTCAATCGTTTTTATTGATTGACGATTTTGGTGGGGAAATCGTGTATTAAGTTCATTGCACTTGACTGTTGCCAAGCCATTTTCTGCAACCTTGCAGATTTAGACAGTGGTGTGATCCAAGTTCAGTGACATGGATGCACCACTCCTTATATTGGGCAATTTTCTTTATATATTTTCTAATTATTTCTTAACAGGGTCAATAAACCATTTGTTCACCAAAGGAATTCCATTAAGAAATACTGTGTCATATTGTTAAGGTTTTTCAGCTCGAAATTGCGAAACGTGAAGGAAGGTTAAATTCGATTAAATTTATTAGTTATGTAGAATTAGAATAGAAATGAAATGTCCTGAATTATAATATTTAAAGGCGAGAATGTCCTTTTATGAGATTACATAGAATTATTCTTGTGTAAATGTTTCATGTCGTGCTAACAAAATATTGTGTTGTGTGAAAATGTTGTTCGGCCGTAACAGAGTCATGTTATTGTTGTATCAATAATGCAATTTGGTATTGTTCAGCTAGTATTGCGCGATTTATTCTTTGTTCTATCACTTGTTGAATAGGTATTACTCCCGGAGCAGGTGGAATTTCTTCAGGTTCTCTAGAGAACCCAAATTCAGGAACAATATCTTCAATAGGCTTTTGTAAACACATCGTGAGAAATTTTTTTTGTATTAGAAATACTTTATATCGGTTATGATCTTTCTTTTTGTGAATAATTACATAAGTCCTGGAGACAAATTGTAGAACATTTAAACCAATTGGTTAAAAATTGGCAGTTTATTCATTTGCATATATTTTCAAAAAAAAAGAATATAAAATAAAAAAAAGAAAACATTTCTTTTCTTTTAATTTTATTTAAATGGCGATGATTTGTTTCATTGCCACCGCGGAATATTCCTTGTAACTTGCATGTAATATGCAAGAGAGAAAAAAAGGAAATAGAATCAAGAAGTTACTCATTCTCTTATAATAAGTGATTCCAAATTTTGATTCTGTGTTAAACAGAAAATTCTAAAATACGAAAAAAAATTTGTCCCTCAAAGGTTAAAGGAAAATTGTTAGTTGGAAAATTAAAAGGTTTCAGGGGAAATTGTCTGAGAGATGTCAGAGTTTAAAATTACTATCGTTTTTTTTCTCTTTGTCTAAACTTATTTGACATTGTGATTTATCATAGTGACAAAAATTCCTCTCATTTTTTTACAATAAATATAATATTTTTAGGATTATTTTGTAACAGAATTTCGGAGACTTGTCTTCCAGTGAGCGAATCATGGAAACTTGTCGTCACGGACTATCTATAACAAAATTAAAAATTGAAAATTAAACGTTTCGTTTAAATTTTTAATTTATAAAAAAAATTATACTTTTACTTGAGAGAGAATAATTAGAGAATTTACTTAAAATGATTGATAAATGATTGGTATTTCCTTTAAATTTGCTTAAATTAAAACGACTTGGAATTGTTTACAGTAAAGAGTGTAGCATAATATTCCTGCAAGCTTGTATGCGGATGATTTGGCTGTTTTTTTTAAATTTATGAAATATAAAAAAAAATTTGTTATGTAGGATTTTCGGAAGATTATTTTTGTTTAGTTATTTCTATATATTATAGATTATCGAATTTTAAGGGGATTTAAATTAAAATTCTTGGAAATTTAAAAAAAAATTACATTAAATGGACGGGGTATGCTTGGTTATTTTTTTGTGAATGTTTGATGTTTGTTGTGTAATGTTAGCATGTAGGTCTCAGGTGTGAAGTTTTTTTTTGACTTTTTCTACTTTTCTTACAAATTTGTGTCAAAATACATTATTTCGGGTTGTTATTATTTTATGCCGTGTAAAGTATAATTTATTATAGACGAATTTTGGAGGTTTTTTTTATATCCGTTTATTAATTAACTTTTCAAATCTTGTAATTAACAGGCTGCTGAATAATTAGAATTCTGTAAGATTTAATTAAATTAAGTCAACTTTTCAAGGATTTTATTTTTTGTATTAATTGTTGAAAATTAGGTTTTAAAGAATTTCAATTGAAAATTTTTGGGATAATATTAATTTATTAAAATTTATGATAAGTAGTTCGGACAAGGTAAATAAATGAAAGTGTTTTTTTTAATTTAATACTTTAGGATTTTTCGGAAATGATTTATTTTTAATTGCAATTTTTAAAAGATTTGAATTATATATTTTTTTTATAAACAAAAAATTAAGACTGAATTATTTTTCTTAAGGTTTTGACAAATTCTGAATTATTTTATAAATGTTTTACTGACTTTAAGTTAGTTTTGTAAGGGTTTGGTCGAATTATATTTTTTTAGGCATTTTCTCTCTTTCAATAATATTGGAACGTAAAATTTTATTTTCAACAAGTCGTTTAGAAATGTCCCTTTTTTTAAAAAAAAATTAATTTTATGGATTTCTTTATTAAAGTTTTCGAAAATGTTCTGTTCTAATTAATATCTTTAGATAGGAAAGTGAATGCTTTTATTCACTGTAAGAAGCTTGGTTTTTTTTAAAAGGTTGAATTTCCAGAGAACTTGCAAAAAAAAATAATTAAGAATTTATATAGATAATTGATTTAGAGATGAAATTTAGTTAATCATTGTAGAAAGTGATTAAAATTCATAGGAGGGTTATAGTTTCAATCTTTTGGAAATTACTAAACTTGTAAATTTCATTTTTTTGAATCTAGTATTTGAATATTTATTTAGCATAATTACACAAGTCCGGATTAATTTTAATTTCTGTGACAACACTGAATTTAATATTCGTTTCTTTTTTTTAGTCCTTAACCGACTAAGGTGATTTTTGTTCGTGAGAGTCGATTCGAGCATTGTTCATGAAAACAAAAAGTCTTGTAGTTTATCAAAAATTGTTTTAATTGGTGACTTTTGTTACATTTAAAGCAGGAAAATTAGATAATCGTTTATAAAACAAAAATATTTTTTGTATTGTTTCATGAGTATTTTTAAAAAAGGAAAATAACTTTGGTGACGAAAATTTCGAGGATTTCGTTTGTAAAGGAAACTTTAATCACATCAAATATTTTTAAAGTGTTGTGTTTTAGGAATTGATAAATAATTGAATTTTAAAAGGAGTCGCATTTTAGTATGTAAGTGATGCGACTCTTTTACTGAGATTCGGTTATTTTGGAAATTGTTTTTTTTAATTCTTCGAGATTTCAATTTTTGTGAATAATGAAAAAAACAATTTTTTTTAGTAATCCCTTGTTTTAAGAGGCAGAGTTTAGATTAGTGTTTAACAAAAATTTTAAATAATACTTTTGTTTACCGACATTCTCTTTGTTTTTTAAAAGAAAAGTACATATTTTTTTTACTCATTTTCCGTTTCGCTAAACATGTTTGAACGAAACAAGCTGTGACAAAAAGATAAACTTTGTATCACTTTGTTTTTATTGTCAGGTTTTTCGCAAAACCTGACACTCTCTACAAGATTTACAAAGGTTCTTATCATTTTTTGTTTGAAATTATTTTTTGTTAGTCTAATGTATTAATCATTAATTAATTGTTTAATTGATCAATTGTTGACAAAAGAGTTGTATGTTTTTTTTTAAATAGAGACATGAAAGATTGTGAGGTTTGTTGTCTAATTAGTTATTTGTCGTTTATTTTTGTTGTTACGTATGTTATATTTGTTGTATATATATATTTTTTTTTACTTTATATTCCTTATTGAGTTGTATGTTTTTGTTAGATTTGGACAATATGGAGGGTCAATTTCAGTACTCGGGGAACCCGTATTTTGTTCAGGTCGATGAGCCTCGGTTTATGTGTGAGTAATTAATCAGTTATTTCGTTTTTTATTTATTTTTTTTTAAATTTTTGGTATAATGATGGTGTTGATTTTGTTTTCCCTTTTTTAGCGCATTTTTCAACGATCAACAACGTTTTTAGGTCTTTGCCTGTATTCATTCCCGTACGCTTCCTGATTTGTGAGTTTCTTTTCTGTAAATGTAGTTTTGGTGGTTTTAGTTTTCTTGTTAATTTTATTTACTTTATTTTTATATATATTTTTTTAGGCCCTCCTGTTGCTACTGAGAGGGTGATACTCAGTCTGGTGGAGCAGAGGTTCGTCTCTCCCAGTGGTGATGTCCATTATGGGTACAGGTGGATACGAGGGGGAGAGGTTTCATGGGCGAATTGAGGTGTGTATTTTATTTTGTGTATTTAATTGTGTAATTGTTTTTTTAGTATGTACTAATTTTGTGTTTTTTAGGGGCCTTTACCTCTATTTCCCCTCCTTTTCATGTTTCTTAATATTTTTGGATTTTTGTATATTCTTTATATGAAATTTTGTCTGTTTATAGTGTAATAAATTGTCATTTCTATATTGTATATTGCATTTTGTGTCTATTTTTATTTAATGCTATTTAAAGAAGGTTTTTTTTATACGAAGAGATATATGTTATATATGTTTTTGTTTATATATATTTTTTTTAAATTTATTTTCCCCTTTCCTTTCCTTCTTTCCGGACATCGCTTGGAGTCGTGGGAGTCCAATCACGTTTTCCCGGACGGATGGGCTGGTTTTGGAACGGGTGTACGTTCAGCCCGTGAAGCGAGCTGGTTAATGGAGGTTTCCATTTTTTATACTTTTTCTTTTACTCTTTTGAGACTGTAATACTAAAAGCAATCTTTCACAAAGAAAAGGAGATTTTTGAAATACAAAAATAACTAAGTGTCATCTACATATGTGTATGTTTGTGTGTGTTCCATGCATTTATACATTTATGTACATGTACATTTAGGAGTCCCCATTGTTATATTTTTACATATATATAATTTTTAGTATTTAGTTAGTTGTTTTTTTTACAAAAGTTTTGGTTAGTTAGTTTCGTCTTTCAAGTCTTTTTTTATGCTATGTGACGGTATTTTTGTGAGAGATTTTTACTTTTCCAGTCACCAGAGGTTGTGGGTTCTTCTTCTTCGTGTTGTTTCCGTATTTCGTTTCTAGTTTCTGCATTTTATTTTGTTTGTATTTCTTCGTATTCTAGGCCTTTCATCTGTATTTCGTGGGAGTTGTTGGGTTCCTTCATTTCTATTTGATTTTCTGGTGGTTTTTGTTTGTTGCAGCAATTTATATTGCATTTCACTTTCTTAATGTATTTTATTATTAGGAAGATAATTATTATTATTATTGCTATTGTTGTGATGGTTATAGTTGAATTTGTGTATATCCGATTTTCCTTTATGCCGATTTTATGTTGGCTTTGGGACATTAGTTCCTTTTCTATTTCTTGTAATTTTTCATCCACTTCCATTTTTCTCCAAGTTGTATATACCTCACTTGTTGTAGTTTGGTCAAAGTGTAGTTCCTTTTTTTTAATATGGGGGACACTTCTTCTATCCTGAGTTCTATTTTAGGGTTGTAGTGGTATTCGTGTACGTTTTCTGTTATTTGTAATGTCGGTAAGTTAATTGTATCGGTTCTTATTGCGCAGTTTTTGGTTGTGCTAATTATTCCTATTCCTTTTAATTGGTAGGTTTCTGTCATTTGTTTTGGGCAGATGAGATATGCTGTTTCTTCCTTTGTCAATGAGTAGAGCCATCCCCCTGTTGTAGTGATAGGTTCCCATAAGGGTTGCTGGTTGCGTGTGATTCTAATGTCACATGTCCTTAATGTAGCGTTGTTTGGTTGTCTAAGTAGTTCCGATTCACAGCTAGGTGCCAGGGTGATATCGTAAATACCTTGAGTAGGGTAACAGATGTATTTTTCTTCTAGGGTATGACAATGGTTCAATTTTTCTTCCTCCAGGTAGAAATAGTGTCTGCCATCTACGCTGGTGGCGATGTATTTTGTGTGAGGACTTATGTAGGCTCTGCTCTTAATTTTTCCTGTTTCTTGTATTACTGGTAATTCGTGCATTTTATAAAGTAAGTAGTTTTCTTTTTCCAGTAATGGTATGTCTAATGTCATGATCAGTCTGTCTTCTTGTAGTAGGGCGCGTACTTTTGATATTTGTTTAATTTTGGCTGCACTCATCCTATTTACTGAGATGGGGAATTCTTGGTCTCCTAAATATTTTTGGGCTTCTGAAGCTATATCCTTCAGTTGTTTGTTTGTTAACATTTTGGGGTGTAGGATTCCTTCTCTTGCACTGTACATGATGTTTAACGTTTGTTCTAGTCCGTGTTTGTATGTATCCATTTGTTCAGTCCATTTGTGTAAAGTATTTTGTAATTGTACTGTATAGTCCATAGTACTGAGTTTGGTATTTACTTGTTGAAGTTCGTCAGTTATTGTGTGAAGTAAAGTTTTAGTCTTTTCCGTTTCGTTATGTTGGTGCGTGGCTAAGACATAGAGGTTTTGTAATTCTGCTCGGACGATGTGAGTTTGTTCTCCTACAAGGTGTGAGATATTCCTTTATGCTTCTCCTAATTCGGACAAAATTTGCTCGTATCTTTCGCCGTCGTCATAAGTAAGAACTCCTATGATGGGTCCTGATAATTTGCCTATAACGCCTAAAAGTGGGGTGCTTCGTTTGTTGATTTTTCTATACTCGTACTGTTTGTTATCCTCATCTTGTTGTTTCAATTCGTACATTATTTCCTCTAATTGTTCCCAAAGTAGTTTAGTTGTAAAAATCTTCCTATTTAGAGTTTGGTAACTCATAAAATCTTCACATTTTATTGCCAAACCGTTTCGCAAGGGGTTTTCAAATTTTTGAATTGCTGTTCAATATAGGGTAATTGTTTTTTGAATTCTTCTGTGTCTAACAAAATGACTGTTCTCCATACTCCTGCTATTCATTTTAGATTTGGCATTAATTCGTAGTATATTCCCGTGCTCTTCTTAATAGGCTCTATTTTAATTAGTGGATTTTTATTTTCTAAGTTTTTTCCCATGCACACCCAGCAGGTGAGTAGTAATATCCCCTTTAACCCGAACGTTTCTGTAACAATAGATAAATGTTTTTTTTATTTTGTTCACCATTCCCTTTGGTATATATATTTATATGTATATATATTTTATATATTTGTACGTATTGTGTATCCTTTTATTCTATAGCTAACTTGGCCAATGTATCCGCTTCTTCATTACCTAAAATTCCGCAGTGGCCCGGTTCGTGTATTAATTCTATATCTAAGTTTTTCGAACGTGTTTTTATCCTTATAAAGTCCTTTTTGCTAATTACTTGTTTTTTTATTAGTTTTTCACCCATTTTCTTCCCATTTGGGTACCCAGTTATTTATTCCTTCGATTGCAAATTTCGAATCCGTGTGAATTCGAATTTTTATATATCCTAGGGATTTTAATAGATTTATCGCCCTTACAATTGCTTCGATTTCTGCGCTGTTATTAGTTTGTCTTTTCAGTGCCCTAGCGCTGATATTTAAAGGGTGGTTTGGACTAAACCATATCCCTATCCCCGCTTCTGCCTGAGGTTTGCCGTTTGCTTTGCAAGCCCCGTCTGTGTAGACGTGAACATATTCTTCCTCGTCTACTTGTAGATTTCTCTTGTCTTTTCGTCATGAGTACGCCCTTTTGACTTGATCCTTGTGTTTCCGAAATTTTTTCTTTTCTGCGTCTGCTAAGATCAGGTTATTTTTCTCGGTTATTTCCACAACTTCATACGGGCCGTGGTAGTATGGTGAGAATTTTCCAGCTCTAACTTCTTCCTTTACGTCTACAATATCACCGATTTTTACTTCCAAGGTTATTTGTTTCTCATCGTAGTTTTTCTTTCTTCTCATCTTATCTGTTATTATGTTTTCTGCCACTAGTCTTCTGATTTCTATTAATCTAGTTACCAATTCTTTGAGATAAGTCTCATACGTCCTCATTTCTTCTTCCATTGGTAGAGCAATAGGCGTTCGGGCCTTTTTCCCAAAAACTTCTTCGTATGGGGTGTATTTGGTGGCTTCGTGTACCGATGTATTGTACGCAAACATGGCGTTCGGTAAAAGTCTGTCCCAATCATCAAATGCTAATGTATAGTGCCTTATAAATTCGGATAAAACTGCGTGGCTGCGCTCTAGCTCTCCATTCGTTTGTGGTCTGTAAGCCGTAGTATTGATTTGGGAAATTTTGAAAATTTTCGCTAGATGTCTGAGCAAATTGCTCATAAAAGATTTTCCCTGGTCTGTGAGTATGCATTTTGGGGCTCCAAAAACAGATATGAGATTAGTGGCTAGTGCATGAGCTATGGTTATAGAACTTATGTCAGGTATAGCTACGCATATGCAATACTTGCTGAGCTGGTCTTGCATAGTTAATATGTGACTATTTCCGTTAGCAGTTGTCGGTAATTTTCCGACCGTATCGAGTGATACCCTGTCCCATGCGTCTAACGGCGTATCTGTAAGGAGCATAGCTTCTTTGTTCTTGGTCCTAATTATTTTGTTTTGTGCACAGGTTCTGCATCTTCTTATGTACTCTGTAATGTCTTGTCTCAATCCTGGCCATGTATATTTCTCTTTTATTCTATGGTAGGTTTTGCTGACACCTTTATGGCCTGCAATTAGGCTATCGTGGTATGCGGCTACAATTCCTGCTCTATCCTTTTGCGGGGGTATGTTAACCTTTCTATAACATAGTGTGAGCTTAATTCCCGTGTTGTAGAACATTTTTATCATTTCTTCTAGCCAATGCGGTGTTGCTTTTTCCAGTATTTCTATGTCCCGAGAGAGTCTGACATGCATAACTTTTTCTCTGTGCAGTACCTTTTTGAGTTTTATGAAAATCATTATCATTTCTTCTTGTTTAATATTCTCGTGATACTTGTAAGTGGCGATGACAGTGCAAATTTTATTTTTTTCTGAATTTCGTAATTAATATTTGTCCCGGTTTTGGTTTCCTCGATTTCATTTCTGAAAGATCTATCGCTCCTATTGAAAGCATTAGCTTGGTTGTGTTGTCGACGGGTTCTAGATCGGCAGATACGAAATGTACACAGTTGTCCTTTACATCTGTTATTGCTTCTCTACTATATTGTGCTACTTCTAGTCTGTCGAGATGTGGATTTCTCTTGTGTTCTATGGTGTTTAAGTTTTCAGGTTTATTGGTTCCGAGGAAGGGCATTGCTTTTCCTGAATACAATTCAGTATCTGGTGTTTCTTTTTCGCTACTAATTCGTTGTACTTCTTCTTTTTCCATCAATTTTCTTGGTCTTGGTCGTTCTTTACAGCTTCCTTCTCCGGTTTCTAATTCTGTTTCTTCTAGGATTACATTTCTCGTAAAAGGGGTTGATTGTGCCTTTGGTGGAACTCGATACAGTGGTGTACCGAAAGTGACGTATTTTCTGTTTTTCTCTACTTGATCTACTTTTGGGGTTTATATTTCTTTTGTGTCGTTTACTTCTGTAATTGTGTGCTCTGGTATGTTTTCAGCTATATCTCTTAGTTCCTCTATGATTTCATCTATATTTTGATGCGTTCTAGGGGTTTCTTCATTTTCTAATTCATTTTCTTCTTCACTGTTGTTTTCTATATCCGTAAGGTTTCTTTTTTCTTCTACTTCTCCTTCAAACATTTCATTATCCCAAAAATACGTTTGGTGTTCCGCTATCGAATTGTCGAATCTTCTTATTGATTCTAGTACTCCCTTGAACGTTTCCTGATTTAATCCTTCAAGGTTTTCTTCTGCTTCATTATTTGTAGATCTTTCCTTTTCTGTGGAACACCTTTCCTGTATCTGTTCTTCTTTTTCTGTTCCTCGCTCTCTGAACTTTCTACTGGAGGCGCCACATATATTATGCTTTCGTCGTGTCTAGGTTTCTTTTGTGTTTCAACGTATTTTTCGCTTTCACTTGCGTTTTCGTCCCTACGAAGGGTCTTTGGGAACAAGGAAGGTAGGGCGCTGTGGTCTCGACGAAGTATTGGGGCCGGTTGTGTTTCTGCTTCTGATTCTGGCTCGAATGTTGTTTCTTCTTCTGATTCTTCTGTAGGTTTTTTTGATTCTGGCTTCTGTATAGTGACCCTAGGTCTGAGTCTTGATGCAATGGGGCGGTTGTCCAAGTCAGGTTCTAGGGGCTTTTTGATAACCTTCCCGGGAGGTCTACCTCTATTCCTCTTTTCCGGTTTAAACTCGTTTCCTGCATTTGTTTTGACGGAAGATTCTGATTTTTTTCTATTGCGTAACTGTGATTTCTTAGTTGGTTCTTCTTTGCCTCTGTTTTTTTGAATTATTTGGTCCAATTTTTCACTTGCTTTTGGTTTTTTTACTCCTGCAGCACTGCTTATGGGAAAGGCTCTTTTGCCCTTGTTTTCGCATCTCTCTTCTTCGCTTTCTCTTTCCTCGTCGCTTTCTGTGTCGCTGTTGTTTTCTGTTGTGCTGGTGTCGCTTTCTGTAGCACTTTCTTCGTTTTCAACTGGGTTTTTCGATAATGCGGGCAACCATCTGTTTAATTTTCCGGGTTTGCATTCAAAATCGTATTGATAGTCTTGTAACCTCAGTAACCATTTAGTCATACGTAAAGTGGGTTTGGCTGCACTGTTTATGATTTTTAAAGGTTCGTGATCGCATGATAAAATGAATTTTGTACCATATAAAAATGGTCTGAAGTGTTCTAATGCCTGTATAACCGCAAGGCACTCTTTTTCTGTAATTTCGTAATTTAGTTCTGTCCCAACTAATGTTTTTGAGAAATATGCTACTGGAAGATCGATTCCATCTTTCTTTTGGGTCCAAACTGCACTTACTGCATACTCGGCCGCATCGGTCGTTACTCTGAATGTCTTATTAAAATCTGGGTGTTGTAGAATTGGATCTTTGTATAATGCTCTCTTTAATTTTCTGAAGCTTAGATTTTCTTCTTTATCCCATTTGAAAATTTGTTCTTTTTTTAAAAATTTATACAGAGGTTTAGCAATCTTCGCGTAATCTTTAATGAATCTTCTGTAATAACCAGTTACTCCTAAGAACTCCTTCACAGATCTTGCTTTTTTGGTGTTGGAAAATTTTTTATAGCTTCTATTTTCTTCGGGTCAGCTTTTATTCCGTTATTACCCACTATGTGTCCTAAGTACGCTACTTCTTTGCGTAGGAATTCACACTTCTTAGGTTGTAGTGCTAGTTTCGCTTTCCTAAGTCTTTCGAAGAGTCTTTTGATTGTTTTGTCGTGCTCTTCTAGTGTATTTGAGAACACAATTATGTCGTCTAGATATACGAATAGTTCTGCTCCTTGCAATCCCGATAATACGCTGTCCATGAGCCTTTGAAACGTGGACGCCGCATTCTTTATTCCCATGGGCATTCTCTTGTACTAGTAATGTCCTCTGCCTGAAGAAAATGCTGTTTTGTGTTGATGTTCTTCGGCCGTTTCTATCTGATGATACCCCATTGCCAAGTCGAATACAGAGAAGTATTGCGCTCCGCCAAGTCTATCTAAAATGGAATTTATCAGGGGTATAGGATATACTTTCGCCACCATCTTTTCGTTCAGTGCTCTAAAATCTATGACTAACCTCCATTTTTTGTTGCCCTGAGCATCTGCCTTTTTGGGTACTATTAATACTGGAGAGTTATAATTTGATTTCGAATCCACGATCAAATCGTCTACGTACATTTTTTTATTAAAACTTTTCCTGCTTCATCATATTCCGGGGGTTGTCTGTATTGTCTGCATTTAACAGGTTCTTCGTCAGTGGTAGGGATGTAGTGTTTTACCAAAGGGGTAACTGGTAACGGATCTCCTGGTAGTAGAAATCTATCTTGTCCCATTCTGACCCATTTTTCTGCATATTTCTTTTCTTCTGGATTCAAATAATCGACGTTTATTTTTTCTAAAACTAATTTTGTCCTGTTCTTTATTTTCTCGGCATCCACTTCGTTTTCTGGAGTTTCTACGTAATCGAAAGGAAATAATTCTTGTGGTTGTATCGTCAACGTCACGTCCCTTTCAGTTGTATTGATTGCCATAATTTTACACATGCCTTTTTCCTATTTTACTAATGCTTTTCCTAGAAATACTCCTCTCTTGGTTACTATCCTGGGTAAAAAAACCTTCTTCCAAATCATTTTCTTGTATAGGAATTTCCACTACTTGACGAGATCTCGCTTTTATTCGTAGCAGCTTAGGAACGATTTTTGCTTCGGCTTTGGTTTTATTTGCTTCAAGGGATTCAGCATCTATAAATAGTATTACTTCTATAGGCTTATTCCGGGTCTGCAGATGGTTAAGTGAGAAGCTGAGTATAGTTTTTTCTTCTCTTAGGAATGGCCGTCCTATTATTCCTTCTACTTCTATGGGAAAATGTTCGTTTACAACATGAAAAAGATGTTTCTTGCTTAAAATGAACATTTCTATGGTACCCACAGTATAAACTTTTTCTCTCGTTATTCCCGTCAGGAAAATTGAATCATCCGTTTTTACCAGAGCATCTGCTTTTAAGGCGTTTGGTTTTATAATATTAAGATCAGCTCCTGTGTCTACTAGAAAATTTGCACTGCCTTCAAATAGGTACTCTCCTTCAAGGTTTGAAACAGGGGATTCGGTAGGCACTTTGTCTACTTTATATAGCTTGAGTTCTTTCACAATAGTGGAAGGTTGTGACGCATTTAATTGCCAGAACTCGCCATTGCGTCCGTTTGACGAGCTTGTGCCCAGTTTAAATTAGTGCCTCTTGTGTTAGTAAAATTGTTTCCTACATTTCTGGGTGTAAAGTTTGTGTTCATTCTGTTATTTGAGAATTGTCCTGTATTGTTTGAATAATATCCTCTTCCTTGCCCCTGGAAATTGTTGCTAGTATTGTATTCGTAATTTCGAAAATTCGGGTTTCTGTTTTGAGTATTGTATCGGTTGAACCCATTATCTCTGTTGTTATATCTTGGTTCATAAGCGAAATTTTGAGAATTATTTCCCCATCTGTTAGTCTGGGCAAAGTTATTTTGTCTACCATTTCTTTGATAATTATTCTGTTGATTACTAAATTGGTTTCTTCCATTACATCTCTTGCATTAATGAAGACATCTTCTAAGGTCCTAGAATTTTGTGCTCTCACAATAGTTTGTACGTCGCTTGGAAGGGCTGCGCTAAACTTTCTTTTTGCTACTTCTTGCAAATAACTCATAGTTCCATTGGTTGTAACAGCGTCATTTTTTGAACGTATAGCTGCTCTTGCTCCACTGAGATACTTCTTTACCCTGTCGTAGAAATCCTTGATATTTTCTCCTCGAAGCATCCGTAAGTTTAGTAATTCTTCTATGTAGTGCTCAGATGATAATCCTGGGGCAAACCTTTCTTTTAAAAAATCCAATAGATCGGTGAATCTTTCGAATTGTTGTTCTTCAACACAAGCTCTTGCTTTTCCTCGTAGTTTTCCTAACATCGCACCTATAAAGGGTGCTTCACAAGATGGGGCGATATATGCAGATGCGTGTATCACATCATGTATGAAATCTTTAAGTGGCATATTTTCCCCAGTGTAGACTGGTACTGCTTGTACTGCCTGTGAGATTGTTAAGGTGTGTGCTAGGGCTCTATTCACTGAAAGAGATCCATCTTTCTCTGCATCTACTGGTATTGGTGGTAAATTGGGTTGAGTTGGTGTGAACCCTAGGTCTATTATGTTATTATACATCGCAAATAATGAGGTTGCGTTTGTATCGAATTCTTGTCGTTGGTTTCTTCGATTTTCTTGATTTCGCCCATTTCCTCCAGCCTGTGGTACGCCATTTCCGGGATGATCTTCTCCGTCCATCTTAATATTTTTCTTTCCTTTTCAATTCGGCCTAATCTATATGATTTTAGAGATTTTTTTTTACTGAACTTCCCTTCTATTTTCTAAAGTTTAATCTATTTGTACACCTTCGGGGTGTGTTACCCAACCGAATTCGACACCTGTTTTCCAACCTATTATTGCTGTTGGATAATTTCCTACAGAGGGATTGGTTTGTTCTATGACCTGAAAATAGATATCTGTTCCTAAGGCTTCTATTTCTATTCCCCCTATTACTGTAAATGACTTTCCTAGTAAATAAACTATGATCGGGCTGCAGGGCATAAAATCTATATTTAAGTTTTCTTTAGAAATGTAATTGTGTTTAAATTCTGAGGTGACAAGGAAATTCACTTGTCCTTCTATTAAATCTGGACTAATTATAATTCTATTTGATTCTTCTCGTAATTCTGTTCGAGTCATTTGTTCTTAGAAATGACAAAATGTTGCCTGTATACTTTTATATAAAAGAGGTTATTGAACCTATGTAAGCTATATTTTATTTCTGTTTGGTTTGCAATTTAGTATGTCTCTGATTTCGTCCTTGTAAGATTTCTGCACCTACACGACTTTTATAAGCAAAATATGCTGCGTATTTTTCTACCCGTCTCTACTCCGCATATTTTTGAAACCAGAATAAAAAAAAACTTTATATTAGAAGATTTGTCAAAAAAGAAGATTTTTTTTAAATTTGTTGTTTTAACCGTTAGGGTGTTTCTTTCTTTAAATTGTAGTTTTACGCGATATTTTTCAAAATGTTAAACCCCTCACTTGCCCAAATGGCTACACACTTTCGGCAAGGTTATTCGGGGGAGGGGCAGGTTTTATTGGAGAAATTACAACTTATCGGTATAAGTGTAATTACTGGTCCCCTATAGTTCAACGTTAGCGAACTGTTTTTTTTACTACCCGCACTTCTCTAATAATGCAAAAAAAAAAGAATTATGTTTTTATTGTGATCTGTAAAGAGAAATAATGTATATTAAACATACGATACAAACATATTCAGCATAAAACATAAAATATCCAAATTTTATAATAGAAAATGTGTAAGTGTGCGTTTTTTTATCTTCCCAAAAAAACACTTCTTACCCCAAAAATAAAGGAGGAAAATCCCACCGCTGCCACCAATTGTATTAAACGGATTTAATTTATTTAAATATTAAACCGATACAATGAAAAGAAATCAAGGAATGTTACACGGAACTTTCCGAAACCTTAAATCCCGTTGGTAGTGAATCCTCCTCCTTCCAGACTATCAATTCAGTCTGTGGGTTGAGAATCCCTATTTTTGAAGTTGTGTGCACTTTTCTTATTTTTTAGTAGAAGGGTATAAATAAGTTTGACAAGAACTTTTACTCTTTACTGACAAATTAAATATATATATTGTCAACCCCAAAAAAATACAATATTTTAAGCTTTATTGGCTTGATTTCTACTTCTTACATGCTTTATTAAAGTAATATTTTTTTTCTTCAAATATATGAATATAACCTTAGTGTGATATTTTATATAGTGTCTAGTGTGAGGTGTATCAAGTGTGTTTTTCTAAAGAAAACAATTCTACTCACTTTGAATGCTTAATGATTTCTTAATGGACTAAGCCTGTGCTCTTTTCTTAAAGGTTTAGTCTGGAGAACTCCTCGTCCTTATCCTTCCTTTTTCTCGATAGTCCTCTACTCGTATATATCAACTTCACGTAAAACCAATGTTCACACTTTCAGTCATTGAACTTTTGAACTCCTGCTTTAATACTCTTTTTATTTTAAAACAATAAAACTACCCTGTGCGATCTATTTATTTCAGATCTCCGACTCAAAATTCAAACAAACACGACTTTCCTTCAGGAAAGTCCAAAGCCAACTCCCCGATTTCCACTTTTCGATCTATTTCGTTCACCCGGTTTCACCACTCATAAATTCTTTTCATATGTATTGTGAAATTCGCATATCACCAAGTTAATGACCCTAAAGTGTGAAATTGATAAATCAACAAAAAGGAATGAATTATTTAGGATTACTTTAAGAGTAGTATTTCGAAGACTTGTCTTCCAGTGAGAGAATCACGGAGACTTGTCGTCACGGACTATCTACAATTAAGGTCTCAAAATTGAATTGAAATAAATTTTAATTCTATTTCAACATACCCATTGTTAGAAAGAAAAAAAAAGAATTTGGTATAGAGAGAGTTGAAATAATTAAGTGAAAATTTCGAAAGGAAAAAGAAATCCCCAGTTAGAAAAATTCCTCAATTAATCCTGAAGGGTGGTAACGTTAGGAAAAAATCCCACCGCTGCCACCATCAGTTTGTTACGAACCAGAAAATATTTAAATAATTAATATTGTTTATTAACCATATAAATTATTTTAGGCTTTTGAGATGGCCCTATTTTCAAGTCTGCCGAAGGAATTCAAACTTCCAGAGCGTAAGCACTGTTTATCTTACTGGGATTCGTTATTCCTAGTTACCTTAGTCAGAAATCAATTAAAGGAGGGGAGAAAATAAAATAGAATGAGGAATAAAAGTTAAAGAATTGAATTTATTTGTTTGAACTAAAATGATCTTATTTCCATCTCTCGCACAATTAAATGAGGGAGGAAAATGGTATGTATTACCCCAGGAACGACACAGTACTTACCGTTCCGGGATCCTTAAAACTACCGTCAGAATATTCTTCTTTCTGCAGGCGAATATTTCACAATTTTTGATATACGGTTACACGTACACGAACAATTATGAATCTTTTAATTGTTCTTGATTATTAATTTTTCAAACCTCCGAATACAGGGCGAACGCGGTGACTTTACGAAACCGTTCGGTCTTTCGACAAGAAAAAGAAGAGAAGAATATTTTTTAATATTCTTTTAATTATTATAATAATTTTCATTTTTTGTTTTTCGAATTAATCTTTCAAAAATAAGATTAATGTGAGCTGAAATAATGGACATTTCAAAAATAGAAATTCCATTCTGTTTTGTAACCCTTAAAAAGGTAGTAACAATTCCAACCTTAAATCAGTTGTTTCAGTAATTATTTTAACGTGCATTAAAACCTTCCGCAAGTATGCAATTTATGGCGGGCAAGGTTTATAAGCTAGATTAATACAGGGAGAAAAAGATAAATCATAATTTTGAAAGAAAATTAAAAAAAAAATATAATAATAATAACCTGAACGTTCCCATCTATATAGATACCAGAAAATTGTTAAATGTATAAATATTTTTATGTTAAGACCGGGCCATCATTCACCCTGTATTTAAAGATTTAAAGAATTAAAAGATGCAGTTTAATTTTAAGAGACGATTAGAATAGTATTCGTCATTGGTAGGAGAGAGAAAGAGCTATAGGACAGAAAGAGTACACTATATTCTGTAAGAACAATACGCCTGAGAGAGAACGCTTCAATGTTATACTAAATCTTCTTTCTCTCTCGCACAAAGTCAAGGGGAGCGTGGAGAGCGCAGGGAGCCTTCACTCAACGCGTTGAGTGAGACCTTCTGTTGGTCGTTTTCAAACACATAGTATAGTAATTAATTTCTTAAAAATTAATTATTTTATTTATATTTTTAATTTTTTAAATTTAGAGTTTTTTTTCACATTTATGGCTTTTGGTAAATTTTGAAAAGAATAGGTCTTGCGGTATTTGATTTAGATTAATTCAATTTTTCCTGAAAGTCATGAAAAGAAAAATAGTTTTAATTGCTGAAATTGTATTTTTAGACGGAAGAAAAATGCTTAAGTTCTTTGATCCGAGTTCGTTTTCTGGGCGATTTGAAATGCTTAGCATGCATTTTAAGAATTAATTTTAATTAAGGATAAATAAAATATAAAATTTTTCTAAAATTTTTGTTACGATAATGGCGTAACACAAATTTTATAATTCATAATTGGTATTAATTAAAAAAACAAAAAATTAATTTATAATGCATGGGACATACACAATTATACAAATATGTAGATGCTATATAGATATTATAAATAAATAAATATATATATATATATATATATATATTTATATTTTTATAAAAAGGAAAAATGACAAACATAATTCTTTAAGCGGTATAAAAAATAAACAATTTATTGCATGTAAATAAAAAAATCATATATAAAAAATACAAAAATTAATGAGTACTAAGTAATTACAAAAAGGAGGGTAAACAGAGATAAAAGGCACCTGAAAAACACAAAATTAATACACATTTAAAAAACCAAAAATACATAATCCTACACAATATAAAATACGTACCTCCATTTGCCCCAGATATGTCCCTTCCTCATATCGATGGCTTTTTTCTATTTTTTTCGTGAGTTACGTGTTTTATAATTTCTCTCACGAATAATGTGTTTTCATTTAGAAGCCATCGATATGCACCGATAGACATAACAAACGTCACCACTAGCGGTTTCAAACCGCTGTTCGACTAAACTGAGTATAACCCGCTCAGTAGCAACAGGAGGGTCTAAAAATAGGAAAGAAAAGGGAGATCAATTAACCGCAAAACTAACAATTCACCAAAATTACATTAAAAAAAAGAAAACTTACTTATCACGAAACGCATAGGCAGAAATACAGGCAAAAGCCTGAAAACCACATTAGTTGTAGAAATATGAGCTAAAAAAACAAAATTAACACTATTATTATACCTAAATTTTTTTTTCAAACAAAACAACTAAACAAAAAACTCACCCATAAACCTAGACTCATTAATTGGGGAAAAGTAAGGGTTTCCGAAATACTGAAAGTGATCCCCTATAGTAATGAAATCTAACAAAACAAATAAAATTTGTTGAACTGAACATTAACTCAATGAAAACAAAATTTAAAAAATATATACAACCGAAACAATACACACAACAACAAAAACAAATAACGAGCGACTAACTTCATATTTTTTAAAACGCGATCAAAAACTATAAACAAACAAGAAATTGGACAAAACAACATAACTAACAAAACTAAATAAGCACTAGCGCATCTGAAATATGCTTTTCCATTTTCACTCTAATAATATACTACACTGAACTCTTGCTGTAATGGACTCGAATGTGCTGTGGTCCATTACAGCAAGAGTACCCTTGAAGCAAGGTCATCAAAACATTCAAGACCGTCTGAAGATTTAAAACATAGATTCTAAATTATTTTTTTAAATGCACAAATTTTTAACTAAAAGCAAGTAATTAACGAATGGAAACATAGTTTTAGAAAATATTCTTTTTAAAAATGACTGAGCAGCTCATAAAATTTACACGCAAAACACAAAAAAAATTTATGTAAAGAGACTGTACACCCGCAAAATTTAGAAAATTATACTTTGTTGGTGGCGCTAGTTGCCGAGCTCAGCGTCCTCGTTTCCCCGCACACCACTTCATATACAAACTAGTCCATTACAGCAAGAGTTCAGCGTACTACAAATTTAATGAGAATTTATAATTTTTCAGAAATTAAATTTTTTACAGTCCTTCATTAAGTGTTAAATCTTGAACAATAAGTAGGAAGGAGGGGATTCAATCGTAATTAACAAATTTAATTGTTAACAATAATTTAATTTAAAGGAATGTTACACGAAAATATTCGAAACCTTCAAACTTGTTCGGTAGTGGATCCCCTCCTTCCTACTTATTGTTCAAATAGTGAGGTGAGAATCTCTACTTTTCACTAGTGGAATTTTAGGAGATTAGAAGGAGGTGTTAAATGAAGTTAAGATAATTAAAAACAATTACAATTTATTACTTGTTCCTCTAAAACCCTAATACATATTTATTTATCCCTTTTTTATTATCTTTTGTATCTTTAATTTATAACTATAATATATTCTTGTTAATGTGTGTATAATTCTAACATAATCTTTATTCTCCTCAATGTAAAATATTTGTGTGTATGAAGTATTATTTAAGTGTATGTATACAATTGACTCACCTATTCGTTATTTGATATTATTCCATTAAACTTCTTAAAATCCTTTTCCATAATATTTATTTTAAATGAACTTTTTTATAGCACAATTTCTCACTTAGAACTTTTATTTATACTTTGTATACTTTATTGTTCATTATGAGTAATACGTATGATAGCTTCTTTATATTCAAAATAACGGCCAAACTGACACACGACTTACTATCGCGAAGACTCACGGGCAAATACCCAGATTTCCCTGTGTTAATCGATTTTATTAATCGACATTACAGTGTTTAAATTTTCTTTAGTTTATTGCACCTGCTCGTTGCCAGGCGCTTTTCTGCAAGCTTGCTGTTTTTTTCTTCTGGTTGTAATTCTTCTGATTCCAATTCCGTGGAAGGTGAGGAGTCAGGTTCTGGTTCCAAACAAGATCTAGGGACTTCAAAGCCTTGATTAATCTTTCACAAGGTTTCTTATTTTTAAAAGGTTTGTTCTCGGTCGTCTTACAGTCATTTTGTTGCCATTTTGGTATCCATTCTTCGACGCTCTGCACCAAGTATCGAGAATCTGTCTTAATCCTCAACTTCTGAATTCCCGTCTTCTTGGCTTGTCGAGCTACTATAGTGGCTGCTTCTATTTCGGAAGCGTTGTTAGTTTGTCGTCCAATGCAGCGTCGGGAAATGTTTAACGGGTGGTCTAGTCCGAACCATTCGCCGAATCCTGCTGTTGAGATGGATCCTTCATTTTCACAGTAGGCTCCATCAACGTAAACAACTGAATACGATTCGACCACTTGACCAATAGGAAATTCCTCCGGTGGTCGATATGTTTCATCACTATCATAATTACTTGATTTCGGGTTAATTTTAGCTGTAGGACACTTGGAATTGCGTGAGCATTGCGAGCTAGTACTGGGTTAAGGGTCCTTTGGTCTTTTCAGAATTGTTTTTCTGGGTTCTTGTGTTTGTTTTAAATTGTTCTAGCAGTGAGCTGGACGGGTACTGTTGATTCTCTCGATTTACGATGGTCGAGAGTCTTCGATACGGTTCCAACAGTAAGAGAAGGGCCTGGCCTTGGCTTAGGTTGCTTAGGTTTGAGACCTTGTTGTAAAATGCCGATTCGTCGTCGCGTTATAGGCTCATAAAGTTTTCGAGGTTGGTTTGGATCGCCTTTTGGGTCGTAAGGCTCCACATGGTCATCTTTCTTCGTTTCATTAGTTGAAGAGCGCGTTATTGGTAGTGCTCGACATGAGTTTATTTTTTTAATTTATCCCGAATTACTTGTTTCTTTAGGCCCGGATTTCTAGGGGTCTGAAAACGACGATTCTAAGTAGTTGGAATCCGAATTTAACTAAGCCTCTTTGTCAACAGGATTGATTGATAGCGCTTAGACGATTCTGTCAATCTTTCTGGGCTTGCACTCGAACTTATATTAGTAGTTCTGAAGTCGAATTCTCCATCTTTGAAATCGCGCACCTGGATTATCGATGTAAGTAATCCAGTGACCAGGCTCGAAATCACATGCTAGAATAAACTTCTGGCCATATAGATATGGTCTAAAATGTTCAGTAGCATACAATGTGCTTAGGCACTTCTTTTCTGTCTTAGGGTAATTTTGTTCTTAGTTGTTCAGCACCTTAGAATAATAAGCTACGGGCAAATCAATACCGTACTTTGCTTCTGTAAGAATTGCCCCTACAGCATGTTCTGAAGCGTCGCAAGTTAGTTTAAAAATCGCACTAAAATCTGGATATTGTAAAATTGGTTCGTGACACAAATATCGTCTTAGATTTTTCTTTTGGGGTTTCCCCCATTTCCACTTAGTGTCCTTTTTTAACAGCGCTATCAAAAGCTTTGCCCATTTGGCGAAATTTTCGATAAACCGTCTATAGTATACGGGTAGGCCGAGAAAACTTAATATCCCTAGGAGTTTTGGGGAGAGGAAATTTTCGAATAGCTACGATTTTGTTCGGATTTGGCTTTATTCCCTCTTCGCTTATTATGTTGCTGAGATATGCGACTTCAGTTTTTAAAAACTCGCACTTATCAGGTTGTAGTTTTAGGTTTGCATCTCTAAGTCTACTGAAAAGTCTACGCGCTCGTTTGTCGTGTTCTTTAAGGGTGTTAGAGTAAATAATAATATTGTCCAGATACATGAATGCTTCGGTGTCGAGCATACTACTTAAGACGCCATTGAGTAGACGTTGGAATGTAGGAGGAGCGTTTTTTATACCCATGGGCATTCGTTTATACTCATAGTGACCATTGCGGGACGAAAAAGCGGTCTTATGTATATATAATATATATATATAATATAATATATATAATATATATAACCTATCGAATATTGAGTTTAAGGTTTGCAATGGAAAGGCGTCACCTATTATATTCTCGTTTAAGGTACGGTAGTCTACCACAACGCGCCATTTCTATTCTATTTTTTACCTTGATGACTCTGTCAGTATATGTCTGTTTCAAATTAATTTGGGTACCCTCCGTCTCAGAATCGGTGAATTCCTCGCCTGGAAATTTACAAAAGTCGAACGGAATTAACTCTTGAGGCTTCAGGGTTATGTTGATGTCATCTTCGGTGGTGATAATTGCCATAGCATGGAACACAACCTCCTTTATTTGTGACAATAGCCTGGCCTAGGTAAAGTCCTTCTGGGGTTTCGATTCGAGGGAGATACTTTTGTTTCTGGGTTCGATATGTCTATCGTAATAGGTATTTCGTGCGGGACCTGATGCGTAGGACTCGAGCTAATGGATTAATCTCAGATTTCTTTTAGTCTCCAGTGATTCCTGATCAACGAAATTGATGGGGGTCACTGATGGGGGTCTGAGACAAGCGTGAGCAAGGGATCCAATGCGCATTACATTTTGATCAAGTTTGTTTGGATTGAATTATAATAGTGCACTAAAACACAAGATCAGCCAGAAAGCTCTCTTAGGCGGGACGATCAGTACTCACAACGGCGCTTCCTAGTGTAAGGGAAAGAAGAAAATAAATTTCTTTCTTTCTGAATTCCAAATGGCACTCACCGGAATTCGACCAGAAGTTTTTCCAATCCTGCGGCCTTGTATCCACAAACGGCGAGGTTGTATTGCTAGTCGTTAAGATTAGTCGAAACTAGTCTCAACGATTATGCTTTTAAAGCACTATTAATAATTGGTTTTGATGTATGTTTAGGAAGTAAGGTATAGTACGTAGTGAACTTCTTTTTTTAAGAGGAAGATTAATAGTAACCCCTGCTGACACTGCTTCTTCGACCAATAATTTCAGCAACCGTCAACCAGGCGTTAGAATAGGAAGAGTCCACAACGTGAAAACACACTTTTTGATCCTCAATCCGGAGGTACGTCACGCCTAAAATATCCTTGTGAATATTGTTAAAATAAATCTCCGCTGGTTATTTTAATATGGGGCAATTTGGTTTCAAGTCCGTTTGGCAAATATAGTTATGTCCATAAGAAAGGTTTATTGCAAGAATCGCCGCTTCACCATTTAGAAACTGCGAGGTATACACAATGGTGCCCAGGTCGTTAGAGTCTTCGGTAGCAGCCATTAATGACAACAAAAGTTTGAGTATGTTATTCTTTTAGTTACGGTTTTCGTTTAAAGCTAGCTTTTACGCGATTGTTATACTATCTTGATTAGGAGCTATAAATATAAGTATAAGTGGAAGATGTAGATTTCTTATACGGAAAAACAGAAAAGGCCCAGGCCGATGCCACTAGCCCGACCAACGATTGCAGGAGCGACCAAGCAAATTTATTTTTTGCG
The DNA here is from genome assembly GCA_032872475.1 of Leptopilina myrica (nomen nudum). Taxonomy (NCBI): domain Eukaryota; kingdom Metazoa; phylum Arthropoda; class Insecta; order Hymenoptera; family Figitidae; genus Leptopilina; species Leptopilina myrica (nomen nudum). Next base: position 27,386,673 of record CM065466.1, on the reverse strand, counting down.
ACGCGTCAAAAATGCTATTTTACAGGTCATTTTAATTACTTATTTTACTAATTGCTATGTAATGATCCCACTCAAAAATGATTTTTTTGGAAACTTTGACACTCTAATTTTCCATTTTTGTAGTGAAAGTGCTCCAATATTAATTTTTGTGAGAGAAAAAGGTGTATAAAAAAGGTGATGTTAGTGCTTGTTTGTTTACTTTTTGGTTTGTTCACATTTCACACCTTGGACTTAGCCTTAATAAAAGTAAGCTACATATGTCCAAAATTACATTTTTTACCTCCTTTAAGGGCATGTCCGAGTTGCATAATGTAAACAAACCAAGCATTAAAATTACCTTTTTTATACATCTTTTTCTTTTACAAAAATTACAAGTAGAAAACTTTTTTTAAGAAAAATGATAAATTAGAGTTTCTACGATTCCAAAAAAATTATTTTTGAGTGTGATCAATAAATAGCAATTTGTAAAATATCTAATTCAAATGACCTGTAAAAAAGCATTTTTGACGCATCACAAAAAATAAACTATTTGAGTATATCAACCGCACTGACGATGAAGAAGTCTCATATCAGCGATTGGACCTTCAACATGTGAAAAGGGAAATTTTTCCCTTTCCTCCATGAAATTACAAGGAGAAAGGGTAATCACTTCTTCATCGTCCGTGCGGTTGATATAGTCAAACACTTAAATTTTTCACGATGTCAGACGATTGCTTGCCGCGCACGCGCAGACCGTGCCATGAAAGCATTAACAACACTATGCAGAAATACACATTTTCTTTTAGACTGAAACTCACTTATTTTCACATACTTACAGGTATACTAGGTATAGATACCAAATTCACCACTTCAATTTACCATTTTCATAAAAAAAACTGTAAATTTCTATTCATTTACGAAAATATGATGGTCGGAAAAAAGCAGCAGTAGAAGACCGAATATTGAGGATTTTTTCGACCATCACGCGGAGAGCAATCGTCTGACATCGCGAAAAATTTAAGTGTTTGACTATTTTAACCGCACGGACGATGAAGAAGTTATTACCCTTTATCCTTGTAATTTCATAGAGGAAAAGGTTAAATTTCCCTTTTCACATGTTGAAGGTCCAATCACTGATATGTGACTTGTTCATCGTCAGTGCTGTTGATATACTCAAACAGTTTATTTTTCGCGACGCGTCAAAAATACTATTTTACAGATCATTTTAATTACTTATTTTACTAATTGCTATTTATTCATTAAACTCAAAAATGATTTTTTTGAAAACTTTAACACTCTAATTTATCATTTTTGTAAAAAAGTGTTCTAATATTAATTTTTGTGAGAGAAAAAGATGTATAAAAAAGGTGATGTTAGTGCTTGGTTTGTTTACATTTTGCTTTATTTACATTTCGCAACTTGGACATTCCCTTAAACATTTGTAATACTTATCTATAGTTTTTGACAGTCTATGCAAAACATGCGCAATACATTTTATTAAAATTGTTATATGAGGAGGAAGAGATCTTTGATTCATCAAGAAATCGAATGTCATATTAATATAAACTTCTATAACCATTTTATTCCAGTATGACGAAATTGCGTTTATTGAAGCCCACGACCAATCTACGATGATCCCTTTGAAGAATGACCAAGGATACTTTTCTTTATGGATAAATTCTTCAAACTCAGCTAAAAACTGACCTATAGCTATTGATCCCGTAGAGTCCATGTGTCCAATTCTAGGATTTTTAGTAGAATCTATTACTTCAAGTTGTTGTTTTCTGTACATAACTGCTCTTAATGGTACCGATACATTTCGCAGGTAAGGATCTTGTTTCTTTAATCCATTTATGCACATTTGACACAGGTCTGAAAATTCTTTGTTTTCTAACGTTAATTGTTCCTCTTTATTGTGATCTGATTTGATTTTGTGAACCGTTTTTAACTTCATCATATCCTGGGTATGACCATTGTGCCATATTTCTTTGTCCAATTTTTTCATTGTTTCCAATTGAATTTCTCTTGCAGATCTATACTGTAATACCACCTTTATTTTATCTCGTCGTTTACTCTTAATTTGATTATATTTCTGTGGCATTTGGCCATGAGAAACCAACATTTTTTTGTTACTTGAGACCTTTAATCCTCGTTATCGTCGTCATCGTCGTCAACATCTTTATTGTTTTTATTACATGTTTTTGAATTTTCTCCATTTTCTTCTAATTTGTCTTTTTGTAGCAAAATCATCTTTCTTTCTTCTTTTATGTTTTTAAAATTTTGACATGGGCTTTCATTACTATTAAAGTCCAAATCTTCATCTCCATTACTTATAAAGCTCCAATCAGAATCGACATTTGTTGTCTTGAAATTGTTATTTCTAATACATTGGTAGGGAGATAATTCTAGTTCAACTGACTCTTCAGGAAAATCAAATTGTGATAAATCTTCTTTTTCTTTCACTTGTATTTTAAGCTCAATTTCTTCTTCTTCTTCTTGTACTTCTTTAACGTCTAATAACGTCTAACAGTCTTACTTTTTCCACGGTTGTATAGTCTTGTTTTTCAAGTTGTTAGAGATATATCCTTCCATAGTTTGTTAATATTGAAATTATATATGATCTTGGGAAGGTAAGATTTGAATAAAAATTCAAAAGTGTGTCGTTAAAAGAGCGACGTTTCGTTGGCTAGGGTTTGCCAACCTCATCAGGCTAAAATTTTATTTAATAGATAGGTTACACATCAGTATTTATTTGGAAAGGTCTAAAAGCACTATTTCTATAAATTAACAATAATAATATTCCTAAATTTCGTTAGAACATCGAACACATGCTAACACGTCAAAGATTAAAATTTTGTCAAAATATAATAAAAAATCACTCCACACTTATAAAAATAAAATTTAAAATAGAGAAAACATTCTCATACAGTGATTCACTGTCAACTGAAAAGAAATTTAATCATCTAACAAAGTCAAACCAGGAAACACGTGAGAGAAGACAACGAACCAAAACATCAACACACTCTTAAATGAGGTACAAGTTATATTGATTTTATTATTTTCTCTATGGACACGAGTCCATACGTCTAAGTAAAGGAAAGAATGTTTTGTTTAAGGTGAAGATATCTTCCTTTCTGTTGATAGTGGAATGATTTGTTTTTATATGGATCATTCCAAATATTCGTCTTTTTCTAAAATTTGGTTCATTATCCAAAATTTTTGTATTTTCCCAATCAAAATCATGATTAAAATTTAAGCGATGTCGATAGACTACAGAATTATCATTTACTTTTTTATGTTCGTTGATGCGAGTTTGTAGTGATCGTTTTATCCCATTTTTTAGTTATATCTTTTCCCAATTTTATAATAGAATTAGAGTTTTTGTTAACGATGGGAATAGAGGTACAATTAAATTCCCTAAGAACATTTGGCAACTTAAAGAAAGTCAAGAAAGTTAATGGAATTGTTTTTTTCTATTTCCATAGTAAATTGTAACTTTTGGTTATAAGAGTTGAAAGTGTCAATTACAAGATCGACGTGTTCTCTTCTTACAGCCAAAATTGTATCATCCACATATCTGAAGTAGAATAGAGGAACACAATTATATTTTTCTTTTAATATATCAAGACAATCACTTTCCAGATCATCCATAACAAGGTCGGAAACGAAGGTCGAGATTGGTGAGCCCATAGGCGTTCCGTAAATCTGCCTATAAAATTTTCCGTCGAGTGAGAAATACGTGTTATTGAATACAAACTTAGTGCAGTCGATTATGTCGCAGAATGGAATTTTACAATTTTGATTTATAGAGCGTATGCGTCGATCTAAACTCTGAATGACTAGTTCATAAGAGATGTTTGTAAACATAGAACTTACATCAAGTGAAAGAAAAGTATAGCCATCGTCCATGGCAAGGTTACATAATTTGTTTTTTAATTCTAAACTATTGTTGATATGCGATCGTGGTAAAGTAATACAATTTTTTAAGGAATTATATAATGTTTTGGCTAGAAAATGAGTAGGGCTATTAATTAGAGAAATGATTGGACGAAGTGGAACACCTTCCTTATAAATTTTTGGAAGTCCATACGCTTTAGCCAACACAGAGTCAGTCAAGGTCAATTGATTTGGATGGTATATTTTATCAAGAAATTCACTTTCATTTAGATGTCTCTCTAATTAGTTTTTTAAGAGGATTCTTTTTTATAAGTTCGTACGTTGAAGCATCGGAAAATAAGTTCGACATTTTATTTTTATAATCAGACTTTTTTATGAGAACAGTAACATTCCCTTTGTCTGCAGGAGTAAAAAAGACTTCAGGATTATTTTTTTAAAAAAGTTTTGTTTTCTGTGATTTTTTAGCAAAAAAACTATCTTGATTTTTTAGTAAATGTTTATTAGTCAAATAATTATTCAAAATATTGGAAAATTTTCCTCTTAGAGAATTTTTAAAATTATCGTCAATTTCAAGATTAGATAAAGAAGACTCCAAATTTTTTATAGAATTAATAATATCCTTTTTTGAAATGTCATTAGAGAAATTGAAATTAGGACCTAATGATGCAATTTCAACGACTTCCGGGGGAACATCAATGTCTGTCAAGTTTTTAAACCAATTATCTCGATTACATTGAGAATTCGTTGTTTGTTTATCTGTTAGTAATCTAAATTTGTTCTTATGAGCGTCATTGTTAGAATTTAGAATACGAACAAATTTTTCCCGGGATAGCACAAAGAACCTGTCACGAGACTTAACATCAAAATTCGAATTTAAGATACGCTCTTTACATATATTTATTGATTTATTTAAAAAGGCGACATGAAGATGAATATCATTAATTTCAATATTTAATAATTTTTTACAATAGAAATCATTAAGTTTAAAAAAGGCTTTTTTGCAAAACTTACTATGAAAAGAAACAATGTTTAAGCGCTTTTGGAAGTTGACAATATGTTGTGGAACAACATCATTGTTTCTGCAGCTGAGAAGAAAAACCTTTTTTGAGAGTGCCATAGCCAGATGTTTATTCAATGATGTCCATTTTTTTAAAGACCTTTAAGGTGTGAACCATATTTTATACCAATGTGTGTGAAAAAAGATCTTGCCAGTGAATTTGAGTCTATCTCCGATCCAAGACTCGTGTTTAATAAGTTGTTAGAGATATATCCTTCCATAGTTTGTTAATGTTAAAATTATATATGATCTTGGGAAGGTAATATTTGAATAAAAATTTAAAAGTGTGTCGTTAAAAGAGCGACGTTTCATGTCGTTAATTTGTGAACTTTTATTTTTATTCTTTTTTCTTCCATCCTTTCTAATTTTATTTTGTTCTTGTTTTTTAACGTTGCCTATTTGGGTCAATCCATTTTATTTCAACTAAAGTGGTCGCCGAATAATTTTAAAAAATTCTAATATTCTGCAGGAATGATTTTGATGTTACTAAAGTCACGAAATAAAAGGAGTTTTTCAAAATAATTATATATTTTTTATGAAATATGAATTTAAAATGTGAGAGATGCTAAAAACTGTCAGTTTTCTGCCAGTAGAAAATAATGTAAAAGAAATACAATTTAGTACAAAAATATAACAAAAATTATTGGCTTTTGTTAAGAATGTTTAAATTTATTATTACAAATTAATATAAGCATTTAAAATTATAAAATAATAAATAAAATATTGTCCCAAAGTTCATCATCAAAGTAACCTAATTTTAGGATTTTTATTAACAAATAATGGGGAAATGAGATTATAGAATTAAATAAAAACTTACGGAATATGACGAATTTTCGATGAACTTTCATTTTCTGTTTAACGTTTTCTTCAATTTTCTACTTAAATAGAAATAATATCGAAAATAAAAACGCCACTTTGCCCATTTTGTTGCTTTCAAAAAAGTTTATCGAAAATTCGTCAAATTCCGTAAGTTTTTATTTAATTCCATAATCCCATTTCCCCATTATTTGTTAATAAAAATCCTAAAATTAGGTTACTTTGATGATGAACTTTGGGACAATATTTTATTTATTATTTTATAATTTTAAAATGCTTATATTAATTTGTAATAACAAATTTAAACATTCTTAACAAAAGCCAATAATTTTTGTTATATTTTTGTTATATTTTTGTTATATTTTTGTACTAAATTGTATTTCTTTTACATTATTTTCTACTGGCAGAAAACTGACAGTTTTTAGTATCTCTCACATTTTAAATTCATATTTCACAAAAAATATATTATTATTTTGAAAAACTCATTTTATTTCGTGACTTTAGGAACATCAAATAATTCCTGCAGAATATTAGAATTTTTTAAAATTATTCGGCGACCACTTCAGTTGAAATAAAATGAATTGACCCATTTGTTCTATTAACTTTTCGTTTCTAACAATATTGTCTTCAGGGCTCAAACTAGGTCCGTAAATCCCGTAAAAGTCCGTAACTTTGCTTGAAGTCCGTGAAAGTCCGTTTTTTTAAAAAAAGGTCCGTAAAGTCCGTAATTCGGTTGAAAAATATCCGTAAAGTACGTAAATTATACGATATAATTTGGATAATTTTAGAGAAATTACAAATGATTGAAGGAATTCAATTATTTTCAAAAGTAATAAAATTCTTCGCAAAAATTCAATTATGTTCAAAAAATTCTCGACAACATTTTAATTATTTTTAAAAATAATTAAATTCTTCTTCGAAATATCAATTATTTTCAAAAATTTTAATAAAATACATGGAAAAATTTCAATTATTTTCAAAATTTTTCCTCATTTCAATGATTTTTAATAGGTATCTGTACTATATTCTAATAAAATTTTCCAAAAAAATTCAATTATTTAAAAAAAAATCTACTAAAATTCTACACAAACCTTTAATTATTTTCAAAAAATAATAACAATTTTACAGGAATTTCATTATTTACAAATTTTTTAAATAAATTTCTTTGCAATCTTAAATTATTTTCATAAATAATAAAATTTTTACAGGTATTTAATTTTTTTGGCAAATAATAAAATTCTTATTAGGAATTCAATTATTTTTGTGAATAATAAAGCTAATTGCAGAATTTCAATTATTTTTAATACAAATTTTAATCGAATTCCTCGAAAAATGTAATTATTCTTAAAAATTTTATTAAAATTTATCAAAGAAATTTAATTATTTTAATAACCTTTGCTATAATTTATTTCTTAGAATTTAAATATTATTTTTAATAAATGTTTGATTAAATTTCTTTAAAGAATAAAATTATTGCATTGAAATTTTTAATGCAATTCTTTGCGTAAATTATCAATTGTCTTTATAAATAATAAAATTCTTCTCTAAAATTGAATTATTTTCAAAAAATTTAATAAATTTCTTGGCAAAATTTCAATTATTTTCAAAAATTTTCCCTAATTTAATTATTTTTAATATCTATTTTAATAAAATTTTGCAAAAGAATTCAAATTATTTGAAAATTGATTTGATACAATTCTTTAAAACAATTCAATTTTAAGAAACATATGTAATTATTCAATAAATTGTTTTTTTTATTTAAATAATGAAATTCTCGTAGAATTTTCTCTGGTAAAAATTGATTTAAAAATGGATTTGAGTTAAAATTTTAGATTATAATTGTATATTAAAAGTATTAGAGCGTAAAGTTTTAGAAATAATTAAATTTTGAAAAGGTTTCAGATTCAAATCTTTGAAAATTTGAATTTTCATATTTTTAATTAAGTAACAATTCTGTGGAATTAATTTTTTTGAGAAATTTTAATTGCGAATTTTTTTTTATATTATTTAAAGTTTTTATTTTCTAATACATATTTAATTGAAGAATAAACAAATAATTGAAAAATGGAATATTGTAAAGAAATGGATTTGAAAATTGTCAAAGAAATTTTCGAAAATTATTAAAAATAATCGATAATCGATTTTAAGAAGAATTTTAGTTAAAAATTCTTGAAAATAATAATTGAATTGATAATGATTTTATCACTCTATCTTAAATAATTATAAAACATGAAACAATCGAACGCTCCGAGTCGAAGACTCGGAGTTATCGATATCTTCATGTTTTTTTAGTTATGAAACAATCTTATTTATAGTTTTAAGTAATGTGTTCTCTTATATATTTTTGTCAGTAATTGGTCCGTAAATTCTGCTTAGCTAAATTTTTATTACTTCCATTATTAATAACACCGGCACACAAAAAAAATTTCGAGTGCGAAGACTGACACATGGTAGGTTCTCTTCCTTGGGGTGTATCTAAAGAGAAAAAAGTAGTCGGACCAAAAGTTTAGTGCTGGTATATTTTTACACGTCTATTAAGGTGGTGAAGTCTGAGAAAATGATTTGCATGGGGATTTACCTAATTTTGATGTTTTAAACAGACTTTTCGCATATTTTTATTATTGATTTGAATTCAGTGACTCTAGTTACATAAAAATTGAATACATGAAAGATGTTAAAAATGGCGGATCCAAAATGGCGGACCTAAAATAGCAGGTTTTTAAAAAAATTGCTCTTATTTCCTTAAAAATCTTTGCTCAGGGGTTTTCGGGGTGGCTTATTATGAATTTTAAGTCGGTTTTTAAAAATTCAAAATGGCGGATACAATATGGCGGACAAAAAAATTAAACAAGTTGTGAATTAAGATGTTCATTACATGAACATTTTGCTTCCTCTTTACGAAAAGCAAAAAATTTGCTTCCTCGTGGATGAAGCGTTAATCATAAAAAAATTTTTTAAACATATTCCATATTGTTGTCCTAAAATCTAATTTAAAATTAGATTAAAATTTTTAATTAAAATTTAATTTCTCATTAATTAATATTTTAATTTTCCATCCATTAAAATTTAATTTAATTGTATAATAATACAATATAAAAAAAAGAAAAAAATTTTAATAATAAAGTGAATTTTTTCATTTTATTTAATTCTATTAATGCTAATAAAATATATTCTTTTTATCCATCAATCAATTCGTCTTGATGAAATGAAGATTTTTAGTTTGTTTTTAAGTCAAGAGTAACATTTTATTATAAGGCAACATGATTTTTAAGAAGGAAATAAATTTCTAATAAAAGTGCGAATTTTTGGTTTTAATTATGTTGAAGGTCCAATCGCTGATATGAGACTTCTTCATCGTCAGTGCAGTTGATATACTCAAACAGTTTATTTTTCACGATGCGTCAGGAATGCTTTTTTACAGGTCATTTGAATTAGTTATTTTACTAATTGCTATTAATTGATCACACTCAAAAATGATTTTTTTAGAAACTTGGACACTCTAATTCATGATTTCCGAAAAGAGTGTGTTAAAATGTTAATTTTTGTGAGAAAAAAGGCTGTTTGAAAAATGTGATTTTAGTGCTTGGATTGTTTACATTTTGCAACTTGGACATAGCCTTAAAGAAAATTTAAAAAAATTTCACCATCAAACTTTAGGTCCAACTAAGATTTTTTTAGATACACTATAAGGTAGAGAACCTACCATATGGTATTCTTCGCACTCGAAATTTTGTTTGTGTGCCGGTCTTATTTAATAATATATTATTAATATAAAAAATAATCTTCCCATTACACTTTTCTCAGGGTTAGGACTGGCAGCTCATTCTTAATATTAAACAAATTTTATTATTGCTGGCGTGTTTAAAAAATGTTTTAATAAGTATTCTTATTTAATGAGCTACAAAGTAGTTGTATATTTTAAATATTCAACCACCAGTTTGTAAAAGCTATAAATATGTTTTTAACCAGCTGGGAAAATCTATATTTATTATGAATATTTTTTATACCAGCTTTAGTTTGAGTCTCTTTTTCTAGTAAAACTTCAATAAACTTGCAAATGGTGGGCTTTACATGAGCAAATGAATTATTGAAATGAGAATGAAATTATTTGTCAGCGTTTGAACTTTTTGTTATATTAGAGGTTGTTTTGTCCCACAGATAAGGAGGATATCTTGAATTAAAAAATATAAAGTTATCAATTAAATAATCAGAAAATTTCTTAACTTTTTCATCGTCTGGAATTGTTTGCATTAAACCATGTGCAAAACTATCACCAACTTCATCTATAACTTCAATATTTCCATTATTATCTACATTAATAAAGGAATTTAAAAAAGGTAAACAAATACATGCTCGTAACCATTTACTGATAATATTTTTTGTATTTAAACTGAAAGCTTTAGTAAAATAAATATTTACTAACTGTTAAAAGCATTTTTCATATGTTCTAATTTGTTTATCCGTTAGTATTCAAAAAGCTAATGGGATATAGTGTCCATTAAAATATACGTGAATAGTAAACTGTTGTGTGAAAGATTTTGGCGAACAATCAAATGTGCCGTCAAGATGGATTTTGTCAGATTTACGAAGAAAGCTTAAATTTCTGTCAGTCGAAAAAATTACAATGTTTTAAAGAAGAATCATTTAGTTAAACAAATTCTTCATCATATATTGTTTTTGGGTCTAATTTTGCAATTATTTCATGTGTAGGGGAGACTGGGGCGAAAAGTTAAATTTTGCATAAATGATTTTTTTTTGCAATATAATCCGCTTAGATGCAAATATTTGTATATCAATATTGTAGGGCAACTTGTCCTTTACAACTTTCAATAAAAAAGTTCCTGATATTTTCGCATAAAATTCATGTTTTGTCCTTTTTTTGAAAATTTTGTTTTTTTTAACTTTTCGCCCCATGCTGGGGCGAAAAGTTAAATTCTATTTTTAGCCTACTAAAACTATTTTCTGATAGGTGATAAGTATTAGATAAGTTAAAGTATACGTAAACAAGTAATTTAGTAAATAAAAGATCTTTGTTTATTTAACAAAATCTTTAGAATAGTTGTAAAGTTAAAAAATTGAAATTTCAAAAAAAATAATTTTTTTTGTTTATTTCATGTGAACGGTCTTCTTTTTTGACAGACTACTTGCCCAATGTTAAATAAATAATTTTTAAACAAATAAACACAAAAAAACGAAAAATAAAAAAAATTTTAATACATCTAAAAGATTATTTAACTTTTCGCCCCAGGGTGCGTTTTTTGCTTTAACAACAAATATAAAAAATCTGACTAAAGATATTTAGCAAATACCTTTAGGTATCTCTTCAGGGGACCCAAATAATGAAGTAAAAAAATCGCGGTGAGGATAAATGCAAAAATATACCTAAAAGTAGATATTTTCTTTTTCGAAAAAATTTTCAAAAGTAGGTTGAAAAAAAACTTTCAATATAGACACCACAAAAATTAACAGAATTGCACACAACTCCGTACATTTATTTAGGGTGATAATACCCTTCTATAATTAAAATTACAATGCTCTAACTATTCCCGTTCGAAAGATAATGAATTTTAACGGTTTTGGCAGTTTAACTTTTCGCCCCAGTCTCCCCTATCGTCAAAGTCTTTTTCAAGATTTGGCATTAGTTTTCGTCTTGCACCATACATGTTTTCTTTAAATTGTAAACATCTGTCGTCTGATGTTTGTAAATTGTATTGTTCATGCACTTGTGTGAAATTTTAGTTTGTCTCGTACTTAAATACTCATTTTCTTTTCGTTTAAGACTTGAAGATACAGTTTTTCTTTGAATTACATTTTCACTCCATGAACATATATACGAATATATATATGAACGAATATATATATATTCGAGAATCGGTGAAATACACACTTATCTGTACATTTGTTCCCCTTCACGAATTATATATACTACACTTGAAAATTTGTCAAAATATTTGAGTCTAAAAAATTCCAAAATCAACATGACTACAAGGCTCCCTTTGGAGAGGAAGCAAAAAGAATTTCTTGTAAATGGAGATTAATTTAAAGTATGCAAAATTGCTGAAAAAGTTGTTGAAGTTAGAGATGCACATCAAAACAAATTAATATATAATATAATATATAATATTATATTTTAATAGAAAATGGAAAATATTACAATTTTACAAATTTTATTATTATATAGCATTGACTGCAGTTCAAACGAAGAAAAAACATTTCGAAAATATAGCACTGCGTGTATTTTTTTATTTAAAACTAAATGCCCAATTGAAAAAATTTACAATAAGTAAAAAATTTTCTTGAATTAATTTATTATATTGCACTTTAAGTAGTTGCGGGCTATTTTTAGAAAAACCTTATAAAAAAGTACAATTTATTATTGACAATGGTTTGAAAATATTCTTCGAATTTGAATTTGAATTTTTGAAGTTGAGTTGTACATATAAAAGGTTAGTTTGGCATCTGTAAGAGTTTAATTTAAAAAATGAAGAAAATAATTTATGTAGTATATACATTTTTTGTTTGATATTTGTTAAAATTGGGCTAATTAACTTGTTTAAATAGATTAATCCTATCAAATTTATGCTATGGAGAACGAGCTGGTTTTTAGTTTTATTCTGGTTTAAAAAATCTGCTTTCAAAAATGTATTTGTTGGTTAAAATGCACGTAAAGTCTTAATACAGTTGCATTTTAACCAACAAATACATTTTTGGAAGCAGATTTTTTTAACCAGAATAAAACTGAAAAGAAGCTCGTTTCTTATAGCAAAAATTTGATTGGATAGAAAAAAAATAAAAAAGTAATTAAAAGAACCGAAAATTCAAAAATACTCAATATTAAGTAGTAATAAATTTAAAAATATTCACAAACTTTCAAAAAAATAATTAAAATGTGATGGTCTTTGACATTCCATAGGTAAGTATTCAAGTTCATGATTATCCAGTATTTTGGGAATGTTTACATAATAAATCTATATACCTAAACTTTTAACAAATCATAATTTTAATATTATGATCTAATAAATTATTTCCATGCTTTTTTATTCATCTTCACAGTTGTCAAATTAACCTTTTTAAAAACATTTTACCCAGAAACAATTTTATCAAATATTATCAAGAATTTTGTTAAAAAACAATACAAGATCAAGATTTGCATTAAAAGCGAAGATAAATTCTTGTGCTTGAAGTTTTCTCGCTTGATCTCGCTTGAATGCATCTCACGGTGGTCTTGAATCAACTTTGAATGAAATGTCTTAGCACATATTTTTTTTTGCTGATTTGGGTTATTTGAATTCTAAATAATGTGTAAAAAATTTATAGCCCATAACTTGTCGAGCCGTTTTTATATATTATATATAACCTTTTCGTTAATTTTTTTTCTGTACAGTAACTGGTATAATTTCTGTAAATTGGCAAAAATATGTGCCTTAACATGTATTGTAATATTTTAACAAAACTGACTTATTGTGTCAGAAATATTATTTAAATTGTTATATTATATTATTTAAAATTAAAGAAAAGTATTAGGGTCAGTTGGGGTAAATCCGGACAGAGGGCAAATACGGACAAAAGGTGTTGGATCTTAATTTACAAATAAAAAATTCAGTTCGACGTCAATATTTTAAGCTCAGATCCTTTAAAAGAGATTCTGACTACTTCCATGATTTTATCTCGACAATTGTCAACAGGATAATTTAAAAGCTTAGAGTAAATCTAGACAGAGCTTCTATTACATTTTAAAAAGTGGTGTAAGTAATGAAATTCGATTAATTTTTAAAAAAGTCCGGCATATTGGATCCGGCATTTTGAATTTTCAAAATCTGACTTTGTATTTGTATTCAATGATCCCAAAAACTTTTCTTTATCAAGTTTTATTAAAATCCATTAAAATTTGTTAAAGCTATATGTTTTTGATTATTACTGTTTGAATTGTTAATTTATTAACTTTTATACATCTAGTATGAATTTTTTTCAAGTTGTTTTATCCTTAATAGAGTAGTATACTTAAGATAACTTTATTTTAAACCTGTCTTAGAAACTAAGCTTTCCGGATTTACCCCAAATTTAAAGACATTTTCTAAATCTTGGGGTAAATTCGAACAATAAAATGTAAAAAATTAAATATAAAATTTTATAAAAAATAAAAAATTAATCTAGGAAACTCAAGAAAGAAATTAATGCAGTATAAAACGAAATAATTGCCTTTTATTATAAAAAAAACTTACGTCATGTGTGAAAAATAGGTATTTTGTCCGGATTACCCCAACTGACACTATTTTAATTAATATTATGTTTGAATACATAATTTGATACAAATATGTAACATTTTAAATAAAAAACTGATGATTTTTTTCAAAATGAGTTTTCTCAAAAACGGCTCGACAAGTTATGGGCTATAAATTTTTTACATATTATTTAGAATGCAAATAACCCAAATCAGCAAAAACATGGGATGTGCAAAGACTTTTCATTCAAAGTTGATTCAAGACCACGGTGATCTCTAGTTGTCGTACATATTCATCTTTCTTCTCCAAAAAATAATGCCCTTATTATTTTAGTGGTAAGGGAGTATTCAAATGAAATGGCTGCGATTAAATTAAAATAATATATTTATTGTAAAATATCTGAAGCTATGATGTGTGCTTGTGCTCAGTGCAAAGGCGGGTAAGTAACTGGCAAAAATGGAGGACCTTTTCTCAATTGGAAAAATAAAAAAAAGGATAGAAAATGGTAATTAGAAAAGGAAAGAAGATGAGGTACAAATGGGAGTGGGTACTCGAGTTATCTTAATCCTCCCCGAACCGATTTTTATGATCGGGTCGTTGGTCGATTTTGTCCCTAACCTTGAATAGGATAGGTAAAGTAATAAGAAAACAGACGTTTGCAATAAAAGAGAAAGTTCGGCTGTTAAGGATTAAAAAAAGGTATCTTTGGTAAATAGTTTGCCCTGAGCACTTTAGTTACAAAAAATGTGTGAAAATGAGAAATACAACAATTTGAAAATATTCAGTGCAACAACAAAAGGTGTGTGTGTGTATGTGTATTTGTCGTATATATGATTCAGAAAGAATTAATTTTGTCAAGAAATTATAATGCCAATTTTACACAGGCACAATCACCACAGTACCCCCCTTCCAGTGAATATGATCACGAGAAACCAGCCTGAAAACGATTCGTAAACCGAACTTGTCTACCGGAACGGGTTCGAACACTATTATCTGGTACTTCTCGAAGTTGAACTGCTTCTGGATATGGTTCTGGAACTTGCTCAGCTGCTATTGGAAGTTGTTCGACAACAACATGTTCTTGTTCTGGAAGTGGTTCTGGTGATCGATTGACGATTAATTGAAACGGTTCCTCTGCATTATCTTCGTCAGGAAGCTCGTCAGCGTCCGGCATGATATACGCTGGCTTAATTCTCTCCACGGAAACTGTGACGTGTTTTCCGTGAATATCGATCACAAAGGTACTCCCTTTTCTCGAAATAACTTTAAATGGTCCATCATAGGGGAGCTGAAGAATACTTTTCGGTCCATCGTGGCGAACGAAAACGTAGTCAGCTGTGGCGAGATCCTTAAATACGAACGTACGTCTCTCTCCGTGACGTGTGCCGTTGACTGGGCGAAGTTGCTGCACACTTCGTCGGAGGTCTTGGATGAAACTTGTTGTTGTTGTTGTTGCTGTTACACATGGTGACAACAATTCTCCAGGAAGTCGTATAGATTGCCCATACAACATTTCCGCAGACGTTGCTTGTAGGTCTTCTTTAAGTGCTGAACGAATGCCCAACAAAACAGTAGGCAAGATTTCCGTCCATCGTGCTGATTGATGACACTTGATTGCTGCTTTCAATTGTCGGTGGAACCTCTCAACCATTCCATTGGCTGACGGGTGGTAGGCGGTTGTCCGGTAATGAGTCGTACCAGTCAGGTGATTCAATTCTCTAAAAAGGTGTGACTCAAATTGTCTTCCCTGGTCTGTCGTTACACGCAGTGGGGTGCCGAAGCTTGCGATCCAATTTGTATAGAAAGAACGGGCGACAGTGACTGCTTCTTGATCTTGCATCGGTATTGCTTCCGGCCAACGAGAGTATCTATCCACGCACGTAAGGCAGTACCTGCATCCTTCGGAGCTTGGCATGATAACAATGTCCAGATGAACATGCTCGAATCGCTGTGATGGAAGTTGAAAGTTACCTGGTGATGTAGCGACATGTCGTGTGACCTTGCAGCGTTGACACTGTACGCAGCTACGAGCCCAAGACCTGCAATCAGAGTTCATTGATGGCCACACGTAACGTTGAGATATCATCTTAACCGTTGCATTAACTCCGGGATGAGAGAGTCCGTGCATGCTGTTGAATATACGTTTCCTGAAGGATTCTGGAACATATGGACGAGCAGTTGACGTAGATACATCGCATACTAAAGACACGTTTGTATCAGGAAATTTAACTAGCTTTAGCTTAAGATTTGTAGAATGGTCCTTCTCTAATCTCTGTAGTTCTTGATCGATTCTTTGTGCTGCTTCCAAAGATGATAGATCCAGGGCGGATTCCACTTCTTCAATGCGTGAGAGCGCGTCGGCAACAATATTTTCCTCTCCAGCCACGTGGCGAATGTCGGTGGAAAATTGTCCTATGAAGTCCAGGTATCTAAATTGTCGCGGTGAGCATTGTTTGTCTTTCTTTTGAAAGGCAAAAGTGATGGGTTTGTGATCCGTATAAATGGTAAACATTCTTCCCTCCAACATATGACGAAAATATTTAATTGCCTGGTAAATTGCAAGCAATTCTCTATCATATGCAGAGTATTTTTGTTCCGTGGTGCTCAACTTTTTGGAGAAAAATGCCAATGGCTCCCATTTATTATTAACGAGTTGTTGAAGAACAGCACCAATTGTAAAATCAGATGCATCACAAAACACAGCGAGAGGAGAGTTTATTTTCGGATGGGCCAACAGTGCTGCTTCAGCCAAACTCGTTTTACACATTTCGAATGCTGATTCTGCTTCTGAGTTCCAGTTGACAGGTGCTTTTCCTTTCACGTTCCCACGTAGAAGGTCATTCAAGGGAGCCTGAATTACTGCTGCTTTGGGTACAAATCTTCTGTAAAAATTTAACATCCCCAAGAACCGTCTTAATTGTTTCACTGTCTGCGGTCGCGGGTAGGTCCGAATTGCATCAACCTTGTCCGGTAAAGGTTGAGTACCATTACTACTCACGAGATATCCGAGGAACTTTACCATCGATTGTCCAAACACACACTTTGCAGGATTGATCACAACACCGTACTCTTGTAACCGTGTAAAAAGTGTTCTCAAATGACATTCGTGTTCTTCCTCTGACGAAGATGCTACCAAAATGTCATCAATATACGCAAAACAAAAATCAAAATCACGCGTCACTTCGTCAATAAAACGTTGAAAAGTCTGTGCCGCGTTTTTCAGTCCAAAAGTCATGAAAGGAAACTCGAACAAACCAAAGGGTGTTGTGATAGCCGTTTTGCATATATCTTCTTCGACCACCGGAATCTGGTGAAACGCTTTTACAAGATCAATGGTAGAAAATATGTTCTTCCCATTGAGATTGTATGCAAAGTCCTGGATGTGACGTACGGGATAACAGTCGGGTTCCGTGCGCGCGTTGACCGCGCGATAATCGCCACATGGTCTCCATTCGTCTCCTTGCTTCGGCACCATATGCAACGGTGATGACCAGCTGACCTTAGAGGGTCTTGCTGTTCCCAGTTTGAGCATTGCACCAAACTCTTTAATCGCGATCTTCAATTTATCAGGCGCGAGGCGTCGCGGTTTGTGAGAAACTGGAGGTCCTGGTGTTGTCTTTATGTGGTGCACTGTGTTGTGCTTTACCTTTGCGGTTCCAGCCGGTCGTGTAATGTCCGGGAAGTTTGACAGCAAATCATGATAACGAGTAGATCCTGTGACGATCTTGATACTCTGAGTTTCACCATTTACGGTACTCCCTGTAGTCGCGAGTCCTGTATTTCGGTCCACCAATTGTTGGTTTCTTGCATCTACCAGCAAGTCGTAAAATGCAAGAAAATCCACGCCGATAATTGGTTTCGTGACGTCAGCTACAACGAATCTCCATGCGAAATCTCGACGCAGTCCTAAGTTTAAATTCAATGAAATTGTCCCATAAGTCGCGATGCACGAACCATTCGCGGCGGATAGTTCATATGTTGATTTTTCACGCTTTTGTTTAACGAGGGACAGGGGATACACGCACAAATCTGCACCGGTATCCACTAGAAATTGCACTTTTGATTCGTTGTCCATGATGAAAATACGGCGCGAGAGTGGGCCAGTGTCGTCTGCCGTCATTAACGACTGCCCGCAGCGTTTCCCGATTCATAATTGCATGGCTTTGTACATTTCAACGCCTTTTGTCCGTGACGCGAGTGATACCAGCAAATTCCGCTATCATCGTTTCTACTGCGCGATTTTGAACGCGAACGCGATCTTCGGTGATTATTCGACGGCCGACTGCGGTTGTCGTTGAACTCTTTTCGTAAGCTAGCAATCTCTTCGCGTAATGAAAGAACCAACTGACCAACATTTTCAACTAACGTACCTTCTGACGTAGTATACGATACTTGTGCGATCGATGGACGAGTTCCGAGCTCGCTAATGGTATCTGCAACATCGCCTAATTGTTCGAGTGATAAGGAACTGTGACCAGCTAATGCTACTTGTGTAGTGGAAGGAAGTCTTCCTAGCCACAGAGTTTTTACCACTGATTCTGTAACGGCTGTACCCGCGAGATTTTGAAGATGGCGGAGAAATTGCGATGGTTTCCTATCCCCAAGCTCTTCACGCTCGAGAAGTTGGAATTGGAAAAATAAAAAAAAGGATAGAAAATGGTAATTAGAAAAGGAAAGAAGATGAGGTACAAATGGGAGTGGGTACTCGAGTTATCTTAATCCTCCCCGAACCGATTTTTATGATCGGGTCGTTGGTCGATTTTGTCCCTAACCTTGAATAGGATAGGTAAAGTAATAAGAAAACAGACGTTTGCAATAAAAGAGAAAGTTCGGCTGTTAAGGATTAAAAAAAGGTATCTTTGGTAAATAGTTTGCCCTGAGCACTTTAGTTACAAAAAATGTGTGAAAATGAGAAATACAACAATTTGAAAATATTCAGTGCAACAACAAAAGGTGTGTGTGTGTGTATGTGTATTTGTCGTATATATGATTCAGAAAGAATTAATTTTGTCAAGAAATTATAATGCCAATTTTACACAGGCACAATCACCACATTATAATAAACCTAAAACCGACCATTACAAGTACTGTTTTACAACGAGTACTTGTAATCTCCTCTATAATAATTTTGTCTGGTAATGGTACAGCAATATTTTCACTTACATCTACAGTATTCGCTCCTATGTCTACATTAATATAAACAGCAGCCTCCCTATTATCATGATTATGCGTTAATGATTCAAATGTTAAAACGTATGGAGATGTAGAATTTGATTTAACGAATGCATTTAGAAGTTCCACATTTCCACCGTTGTTCCCCAAATAATAAAACTTTATGTTTACGAAAAACACCATTAGCAATTAATACTATTCCTTCTAGTCAACTTATAATTTCGAAAACAATAGGTCTATTTAAATTATGCATTGTCTAAAAAATTAAAAATAATTTTATCAAAAAAATCGAATAAAATGTGATACCGGTCACAATGTGGATGAATTTTAGTTATTAGAACTTTATTCGGTAGAGGAGAAGATCAGTCTCAAATGCAAGTGAGTGATCGACAGACTGGATGGTCTCGCACCTCCGCCTTATAGAGGAGTGATGACGAATGCGATAAAATTTAGTATCGCTATTTCGCTGTCATTCCTACAAGAAATTTGCTTACTGAACGAAGATGTAAGAATTAACATGTTATTTCCTATAAAAATGAAGCTGAAAAAAAAATTTTAAATTAATTTAATTATGTAAAATAGATTTAAACAAATGAAATAAAACTGAAGTTTGAAAGAAAAGTAAATGCAAAAAAATAAAACTTGTTCCTAAAAATTTCTACTACCGAAAAATTGTTTCTATTTTTCTCCCTCGTCAAGAAAATAAAGCAACGTATTCTTTTCTATAACAAACGGACTGTTACTCTATGTCTCGGAAAAACCATGCAAAAAACTAATATTTTGTTAAAATAATTAAAAAGACAAATGCTAAAGGTTACAAAAAATTGTCACCTTTAATTTGAGCCCAAAAAAAGTAAAAAATATTAATCCGTCTCGGAGATATGATTAAAAATGTCCGCCTATGTTTTTCTCGTCATTGAACCGTCGATCGCCGCGAATCCCGTTTGTTGCTTTCTCTCCTTCGTTTCCCCAGGGCCGAATAGACGTCTCTCAAAGTGAGTGGTTTCTTGGAGCCCCTTATACATTTTTTCCGTAAATTATAGTTATGGTCTGAATTTTTTACACTATTAGTCAGACTTTAATTAAATAATGTTATTATTATTAAAACAAATGTATAAACAAATTATTGTTGTTAATAATTGTTTATATATTTCAGAATTAACCTTGAATAGTGCAGTTTTTTCGTCATTTTTACAATTTACAATGCTAAAAATATTTTTAAAATAAAATTTATTTTATTTCAAAAAATTTTATAAAAAAATAAAGTTAATATTAAAATATATTAAATACACTGCAAAAAGACATTTAATTCAAGTGGAAAAATTAGATTAAACGATTTTGCTTAATTAAAGTCAGTTTATAAGTTAATTACTAAAATATATAAAAAATTAACACATTCCAGATTTGAAAATATTATTGGTTTGAATAAATATGTTTTATAAATAACTTTATATTTCAAGTAATAATAATAATAATAATCTTCAAACGTTTATAAAAAATATAACAATTTAAATGATAAAAGGACATACAAGTTAACTGAAAAAATACAAAAAGCCCAAATTCAAATAATAATAATTATAATAATAAACATAAAGATAGAAATTATGCAAGAGTTATCGAATAAAATTGTAAAAAAAAGCATCAAAATAGTTATTCAAATATTATGCAGAATGTTTACCGTATTTTCTTCTATGCATATTTGATAGATAATTTATACACGAGACTCTTCAAAATACCCACCCTTAGCCTTAATAAGTGCTCTGCAAATTCTGGGCATCCTGTCAGTTAATTTGAGAAGCGTATTTCCATCAGTTTCTTCCCGAGCTTTTTGAAGACATTCTCATAATTCTTTGATGTTTGTTGGTTGTTTCATCCGCACTTTTCTGTCCAGTTCATACCATAATAATCCCCCGATTGACATCGGGGGATTGTGGAGGATGATTCAAACAAACCAGAGTTCCATTTTTTTCTTGATTCGACAGATATTTTTTCACAAAAGCGATGTGTGCTTGGGGTCGTTATCTTGTTGAAAGAAAAAGTTTCCTTCGATCAGGCGTTTTCCGGAAGGGATAGCATGTTTAGTCAGAATTTGATGATAACCTTCTTTATTCAAAATCCCTTCCACTTTTTTTAAATTTCCAACCTGCCCATTTCCAAAACAACCCCAAACCATAATAGACCCTCCCCCGTGTTTAACAGTCGGAACAACGCATTGGGAAGTCATTCGCTCTCCTTCCATCCTGCGAACAAACTGTCGTCTTTTTCCTGCACCAAAAAGCTCAAATTTTGACTCATCTGTAAATAGAACTTTCCTCCAATCTTCAGGAGTCCAGGACACATATTTTTTCGCCCAATGTAAGCGTTTTTGTTTATTGATTGCTCTCAACAATGGCTTCTTTGCGGCAATTCGATCATGTAACCCGTATTTATTTAAGCGGTCTTTTATAGTGGTAACACTGACGGGTGCTTCATGCCAAGATTCATTAAAAATTTCGCGAATTTCTGTCGCAGGTTTTTTCTGGTCTCTTTTACTAGTAATCACTATCCTTTTATCTTCTTGAGCGGTTGTACAGCGTTTTCTTCCGCGTCCGTCACTATTTTCATTATTACCGGTTTCCTGAAATCTATTTATTGAAAATTAAACACCATTCTTTGAAACACCAGTTTTTTGAGAAATTTGATCAAAAGAATAACCTTCTTCACGTAGATTACAAATTTTTATTCTCAAATTTTTGTTGATTCCTTTTTTTGTTACTTTTATACTTCCTCGATCATTCACATTAGCATGACTACCTGTTATTTTAAACCTCTCAATAGTATCTTTTACTCCAGTTTTTGAAATGTTACGTTTATATTAAAATAATATTCTAATAATAACCGTGGTTTGAATATCGAGCGATGTACTTTTGGAAGTCGCTAGCAATTTTCTCGCAAGATGGTAAGTCTTGCGAAAATTATTTATTTGTGAGTTCGTTATTGCTTCAGCTCTATGGGAGCTGTTATGACGTTATTCTCAATTATAAGGAAAAAGGAAATATAGATTTAGAATATAACAATCTTTTGTTATAAAAAGAGTTCTAGTATATAAAGGTAGGTATAAAATGGATATTCTTACCAACTACTTACAGTTGTTGCTTTGAATAATACACAAGTACTTAATACTACTTTCAAATATTTTATTTGAAAGGCAAAATTTGAATATGAATAAAAAGAAACGGGATTAGAACGATCCGTGACAATCGAAAACCGTATTGGACTTTAAAAGCTTTACATCAAAACCCTGATTATTTTGAGTGTCTCGACTCGTAAGAACTTCTATTAAATACAGAATTCGACGGCACGAATAATTTAACAGACTATGTCTTTTGGTACGATTACAAAATAATATAAAAAGGGCATCTGCCTGATGGGACAAAATCTTTGGTTACTTCGGTAAGAGAACGGAAGAAAATGATGATTCGGAAGAGGGCTTTCCGGCTTTTATGCAATAGTTCCCATTTGCGGAAAAAGGGCGCAAAGTAACGAGTAGCCAATACGGATGTTTAGAAAAATGTATGTCGTCTACCAGACCAATCTGGAGCCGAGCTATTTTAGTTAACCAATCAAATATAACCGAACAGGCCCTAGGTTATTGAACTTTGGCTTGAGTGGGGTCGCTATACGTTGGATATCCCTCTTTAGAGTCGTTCTTATATAATAAAAATTCGAAGAATTATTAAAGTATTATATAAGTTGATTTTTTTTTGTTACTAAGAATTCATACGTATACCCATGCATAGTCACAATGATAATATAAAAATAATGTAAATTTATAATATAACAATAACTCATACATATGTTTTACTATGAATATAATTTTTGTTGGCGAAGAATCTATTTATAATTAATGTTCACACATGCAACTGTGTAGTGATAATAATATATTTAATTATACACTTGTCATATGAATATCTAATTGTTTAAACAATTACAATTTTGGTTTAGTTTCGTCTTAAAATCTAGTATATTTATGAAAAGGTCAATGCATATAAGATGAGTAATACTCTGAGGTCAACAGGAGGTATCAAACATTCTTTCACGTTTCTCTTATTCTCTACCGGCGCTATGAGTTTCATATTATTTAGAGTGTCAATTTCTGATCATTTCTACTGCACGTTCTAATGAGTAATGCTTAACACTCCTGATGCCGACAAGTGAATGCTCGTCTATACCTTTTATGCATATATTTTTATGCATGCATAACAAGCAAATATATATATATATAAAAGTTTACTACAAACGTAACAGAAACACAAACTTGTTTAGCTATTTCACTATAAGACATTCCTTTTTCATGTAATCTCCAAATTTTTTCTCTTAAATCTTGATTAAAATCCTTTTTTGCAGACATTTTTCACATTCACATAAATAATTTTGTTATTATCACTACTAATATAAAATTACCACAGTGGAGTGGAAAAACTGATCATAAAGAAAAATTACATTAAATAGTTACTATCTAGTTCATATTACATTTTATTTGTAAACAGTAAAAGAAATTCAGGCTCCCCGACTGGTATCAACGCGTACCTTACCAATACTACTATCAGTAAAATTTTACTAAAAATCAGTGATTATACCGAAAATAAGTCAAATTTTAATGGTTCATCAGTTTCAGAAAGTATAAATATTTAAAAAATAATTTATTTTACTGTGTACAAACAAAATCTAACATGAGCTACTGTAATGTACTCTTCTCAGACGATAAACAGCACACACACCTGTATTATTTAAATCAGCGACATTTTTATTTATGACAATTTAATGAGTTGTAAAATATTAAAAGTTTTAATTTAAATAATATTTATTTAATTTTTTTGTTTTAGAAATTATAGATTGCAAACCTAAATTGTTTGTACCCGCTAATACAATAAATTAAATAAATATCATATAAACAATTATTAACAACAATAATTTGTTTATACATTTGTTTTAATAATAATAACATTATTTAATTAAAGTCTGACTAATAGTGTAAAAAATTCAGACCATAACTATAATTTACGGAAAAAATGTATAAGGGGCTCCAAGAAACCACTCACTTTGAGAGACGTCTATTTGGCCCTGGTGAGACGAAGGAGAGAAAGCAACAAACGGGATTCGCGGCGATCGACGGTTCAATGACGAGAAAAACATAGGCGGACATTTATAAGTTTCAAATTTTTCCTGTTATTTTTATGGATCAGGCAACGGACTAAACATATTGAACATATCATTGAAAATTTTGAGAGTTTTACACTACAAATAATTAAATAATATAACAAGTTCTAAACGTTAAAAAAAATTAAACAAATCTTATCTTATTCAAAATTTTATAAGCTTTCCAAATTTGCAAAATTTATGTTTCTATCTTCATTTTTGGCAAAGTTAATATGATTTTAGTGGACCTGTCTTTTTTTCTCCTCTTCGGTCGATCGGACCAACAATTTCCAACGGTAGTGTACACAACAAATCGTAAAAAATACTAAGGAATTTGTTGTTTTACAACTTACTACCCGGTAATTTTATAAAAATATATAAAACATAATTAAAGTCATGCCCTGGCAAAGGTTTTAGGGAATTTATCAAGAAATTGGTTCACTACTTTATAACCCACAACTTCTTGATATGGTTTGACGCGAAACTCTTTGTTAGAGGATCTTTAAATTTAAGAAAACAATGTCTTTTTAATTCAACAAGAACATTCTTTTTATTATATCAATTATATGACATAAGAATAAGAATTGTCAAATACGCAAGTGTAAGATAATTCTCATGTTCGGAACACGTGGGTTATCAGACATTCACCGTACAGTAGGCTATTAAATAAAAAAAGAAAAAATATATATGTAATAAACGAATTAATTATTGGGGCGTTCCATAGCTGGAAAAACTTTTGAATCTCAGATTTTGTTTATACTTGGTTAATTTGTTGTGTTTAGGGTGCTTTTAAAGTACACTCAAGGATTTTGCAAAATTTTAATTATTTTGCAAAATATTTTTAATTAAACTTTTTGGTCACTTTTTCAGAATTTTTTATCTTGTAAACTATTGGTCCTAGAAAAAAATGTTTTAGACAAAAATTGAAGAGAATGTATAGAATTTTAATAATATTTTATTACAAAATATTTTTTTTAATTTTTTGATTAATTTGTTTAAACAATTATTTTTTAAAGTTGTTATTTTTCATGAAAGGAATAACCAATTTTTATAAAAAAATATTTTTACTAAACCTTAGAATGTCCTTAAAAAGTACCCCAATTTGTAAAGATGTGTTTTTTGATATTTTCGAGAAATTAATTTTTGAATTTTTAATTGCTCGGTTCGGGCCATACGGCTTGCGTCACATTTTTAAAAGAAATTTTTATCTTGAAAACTATTGGTCCTAGAAAAAAATGTTTTAGACAAAAATTAATTTCTCGAAAATACTAAAAAACACATCTTCACAAATTGGGGTACTTTTTAAGGACATTCCAAGCTTTAATAAAAATATTTTTTATTAAATTTGGTTAATCCCTTCATGAAAAAAACAACTTTAAAAAATAATTGTTTAAACAAATTAGTCGAAAAATTAAAAAAATTATTTTTTAATAAAATATTATTAAAGTTCTATACATTCTCTTTAATTTTGGTCTAAAACATTTTTTCTAGGACCAATAGTTTACAAGATAAAAAATTCTGAAAAAAGTGACCAAAAAGTTTAATTAAAAATATCTTGCAAAATAATTAAAATTTTGCAAAATCCTTGAGTGTACTTTAAAAGCACCCTAAACACAACAAATTAACCAAGTATAAACAAAATCTGAGATTCAAAAGTTCTTCCAGCTATGGAACGCCCCTATTTATTTAATAGTCACAATGAAAAGGAACTTAAGGAATGTTACACGGAAATGTTCCGAAACCTTAGATTCCGTTGGTAGTAGATCCTTCTCCTTCCAGACTATTAGTTTAGTCTGTGGGGTGAGAATCCCTATTTTTCCTCTTGTTGCTCTTTCCAAAAATGCACCACTTAGCTTTCACTTGAACCCTTCAACTAATTATTTTTTATATATTTGTCAATTAAAACCTGCCTTGTAAAACAACTTTTCAAATGTAAAACTATACAAAAAAGTTTAACTTTTCTCAACTTAAACTTTACGTTCTACTTATTTCAGGTCTCAAACTCAAGACAATCCTAATGCGACTTTTTTTAAGAAAGTCTTATTCAAACTCCCCGATCTCCAATTTTTTATCGATTTCGTACACCGAAAATTGAGCGGGGGATCTTTATTATTTTGCAACATATATCATATATTACAGCAGACAGTAATACCGGAAATAAAGAAAGTATGCCTAAATGTCAAAAAACAAAAATCGGTACCAAACAATAAATGTTTTTAGGGCTACAAAACAACATTGTTTTGACATATTAGATCCGCCATTTTCAATGTTAAAAAACCGACATCGGATTCGGATTCGTCATCAGCGATTTTGCACAGAGCTTTGGTCCGGTTGACGTGGAACGCCCCATATATACTTCTCTCGGTCTGTTAGAAATACACGAATGTTACAAATTCAAAGATTAGGTGTAATTTTAAGTACAAATAATCCCATTAGGTCTTTTATATATTTACCTGATTTTATTTGACGAAAAGAAACTTGCATTAATGTTCATAACAAGGATGATACACCTACACAGCAAAACACACACGCTGACAATAAAGATACTGACACATCGGAACCTTCTGCCAAAATATAACAAGTTCTTGACATATTGATTCACAGAAAAAACAAAATAAGGTAAAATGCTTTACTTGCAATAAGAAGGACACCTCTTAAGAAATTGCTCTCAAAGACTACAAACTGAAAACAATAATGACAATAAAGACAGCAAGAACAAGAGTGGCAATTACAGTATAAAAAATTATAATAATCAACAAAACAATTGTAATAACAATCATGCAACAAATTTTGGAAATAATAATAATAATGAAAATAATATCTCTTATAAAATTCATACTTGTGATTTTTTACCAAAAAAGGTCACTCTACTTCCAGATGTTATTTAAAAAAATTAACGATTTACAAAAGTTATGATCATCATTGCAAGAAAAAGCGATGCCTTTTTAAACTCGCAAAACGCTCACAAGAGCACAGTTGTGAGTATATCTAAAACAAACCAATAAAACGGTCGGTGCTCAATGTAAATCTTACAAATGGCCCAACAATTTCAGCATTTAATAAGCGTTTTAAAAATTTCAAAATATCTTATCTCATAGACACAGGCGGCGAAATCAACCTAACAAAAATGTTATTTTTAAAAGGGTTAAATGATATTAATAAAACAGATACTCTTCAATTAACAGGAATAGAATATAGGTCATATGAAACGCTCGGAAGTTTGAAGTTGATTATTTTTGATAGATTAACAAAATTTCATGTTGCCCATGAAATATTTCCCTATCAAATATTCAGATATACTGAGGGCAGAATTTTTGAGAGAATATTCTGCTTTAACATTCAATAAAAATAACCTAACTCTCAAACTTCATATGTTTAAAACAGACTGTTCTACAATTCGGAAGATTTGAGCAGCATTAAAAATAAAAATGATTAATTTTATATTATAAATCTCGAGTGTGGAAAAATTTCATGTACAAAAGTAATAGGTAAACCTAAAATAACATCAAACTATTTAATTTTAAATTTATTCTACAATTGCTTACCTACTGACAATTAAAAAAATGGCAATTACTTTTCGTTATGACCAACAAAACTACAATTCAACTCCTCTCAATCCGGAATTTTCCTGTGTACAATTTTCAAGAAACAAATTATTTATGAGAAACGATAATCTTGTATTATTGATACCTGCAGATAGAAAAATTACAACTGAAACTGCTAGGGAATTGATAACACTGGTCGACAAAAAGTTCCTTTTTCTCGGATTCAAAGATCGGACAATGATATTCTTACAGGACTTTCATTGCTGAACACGAATATGTCCTCCAAAAGTGCCCATCACGTCGAGATATTAAGAAAAATTTTCAATTTTCAATATATTTTCATATAGCACAACTTTTTCATGTACGCGCGCTCTACTTGTACTCACAGAGAGGTGCACTATGGCTGTATGTGCTATATGAAAATTTTTGACTGATTCGCAACTTTCTCGATTTGATTCTTATAGTTGACGGTTCAAGCTTTAATTTAAGCCTAATTAGACACTGCTAGCACGTCGGCATCATTCCATACTCGTGATCAAAACAGGCCAAAATCGGGATTTTTAAAACTTTGAGTCTATTTTTATAAAAATTTCGACGTGCTGGGCATTTTTGGAGGTCTCTTATTTTCACCGATGAAAGTCCTATAAGAATATCATTGTCTGATCTTTAGATCATTTTTCGTGTCGATCAGTATAATTGCGAATAAAATAAGTGTAAATGACTTACTTCAAGAAAACCCGAAGGATTGAATTGTTGGAAATGTCTCAGCTTATCGGTATGAAAAATTTGCACTCTTTATTTTAATTTTTAAAGAAAATTTCGATTTAAAACCATTCCTCGCTGACGGCACACTTGCACTTGAAGGATAAAAAATTCCATGGATGCAAAAAATATCAATACTATTAGCATTTCACAAATCAGTGACGGTCTTAATCAAATCTCGTGGCGTAAAGTTTAATCTAAAATTTAAAAAAAATTGTAATGTCGATTACGAAATAACTATTTATGCCGGTGATGTTAAAATACCAGAAAAGACTCATTAGAATGATATTATTGGTTAAAATCATTCTTCAACAGCCGGTGGTCATAAAGGAGCAAGAAAAACATTTCATAAAATTGAAGACAATTTTGTTGCCTAACATGCGCGAAATAGTTAGAAATTTTGTACACGATTGTGAAAATTGCAAATTAAACATACTTGTACGCAATTAAATAAAACAACCAATGTCTATAACACAGATCTTTGAAGTCCGCTTTCAAAAATTCAAAATGGCGGATCCAATATAGCATACTTATTTTTTAAAAATGCTCAAATTCACTTGAGATTTGTTACTTGATGATTTTTGGGTTCGATGGTTACGAAAATAACCTTAGTTTTCAAAAATTAAAAATGACAAATCCAACATGGCAGATAAGTTTTTTAAAAATTGATCGGTGTAATAAACGAATTAATTAATTATTTAATCGATACAATAAAAAGGAACTCAAGGAATGTTACACGGAAATGTTCCGAAACCTTAGACCCCGTTGGTAGTAGATCCTCCTCCTTCCAGACTATCAGTTCAGTCTGTGGGGTGAGAATCCCTATTTTTAAAGTGAAGTGATAATTTAGGAAACAAAGGTTTATAATGATAAAACAACAAATTGATTAAGCATTGAACAAAAATGATTATATATTTAACAATAGGTTGTATGATTCGTACAATAAATAAGTTGCCCTTGGATTTGACTTTTATCCCCTTAGTATTTTAACAACATAAACTTTAAAGATAATTTTACTGAATTATGTGTTCAGAAATTATTGTGTATGTGTTTTGAGTAGTGTAGTGTTTCAATGTTTTAAATGTAAAGCTCACCAACCAATTTGAATTCTCTGGTTGCTCCTTCCAAAAATGCACCCCTTGGCCTTCACTTGAATCCTTCACTTAAATCTTTCACTTAATTATTCTTTTTATATTTGTCAATTAAAACCTGACTTTGTAAAACACTTTTTCAAATGTAACACTCCTTACGAAAAAATATGACATGTAATGTACGGCATGAACAGTTGCAGTAATTTGCGTGACGTTATTTCGCGACGCCACAAACAAAACATTATCATGTACAAACTTCAAGTCACAAAAACCTTTAACAGGATTATGTATATAGTTTAATTGATATTTGCTGTCAAATCTTTAATAATTATCTATCACAACTAAGAAGTTTGCGATGACAGCGGACCACTTCGTTTTGTCAACCATCATCAGTATTTTGAGTCAGTTTGCTGTGTTCCTATTTCAACTAACCAATCTTTCTATACGTGTAAGATTACTTTAAAAGTGGAAAAACTATGCAAATTTTTTGATGAGAGACGGTTTAAGAGGTTAAAGGACACAAAATAAAACTATAATATTAATACATATCATACTGTCCGATAGAAAACAAATTTTATTTTTACTTCTAATTAGAACGTTTGATTGATAATTTAATAAAGGTGAAACAAGTTAACAATATCTCCGAATCAATTTTGATAATTTGGTTAGATAACCTGAAAAGTTAAAAACAATTTGACATTCTCGATTGTGTTTTTTAGTGGCCTCTGCCGTAAGAGAAAGCTGTCCTATGTTGATCTTGTTCTGCTGTGCCTATCTGGTGATACCCTAGTGCTAAATCAAAAATTGAGAAATATTTAGCCCCTCCCAAACGTTCGAGTATAGTGCTGATCAGAGGCATTGGATAGATGTCGCCTTCCATTTTGTCAGTCAAAGCCCTAAAATCTATTACTAAACGCAATTTCTTATTGCCTTGTGCATCTGCTTTCTTGGGCACTATTAGCACTGGGGAATTATAACTAGAATCAGATTTTACTAATAAGTCATCACCGTACATTTTATCCACTAATTTTACCCCTTCTCTTTCGTATTCTGGATTGATTCTTAATATTCTGAGTACAGGCTTTACTTCCTTTTTTAATTTTATCTTTTCTTGATTAGATTCCGGATCTATGAAAGGTATAGGGTCTACTGGTTTGGATTGTGTTACGAAGTCATTGTAAAGGAACGAAACTAAGGCTCTTTCCTCTCTCAAAAATGGTCTTCCCAAAATTCCTTCTACATTTATCGGAAATGTAGGTCTAACTATATGAAATAAATGATGTATTCCATTGATACAAATTTCTATTGTCTCTAATGTAAATACCTTAATAAGCGTTACTCCTGTCATAAAAGTTATTTCTAAAGTTTTAACCGGGGCATTTGCGGCTAGAGCCGTACTTTTTATAATATTTATATCTGCTCCCGTATCTACGAAAAACTTTTCTTCTCCATTGAACATATAATCTCCTTTCATCTTCACTGTAGGTGATTTGAATGTTAACTCGTTAACTTTAAAAATGGCTACTGATCTCTGAATCGGACTACCGTTTGACGCAATTGATCGTTCGAGTTCGCTGTCGCGTCGTTCCGACGAACCTGATCCAAGTTTAAATCATTATTGGTGTTATTTATTTCTTGTCCTGCCTGATTTTGTGGTACATAATTCATTACTGTGTTTTGAGCTGGCGGGTTCATTGCTGCCATCCGATTATTTTGATAATTGTAATTTCTGTTATTACTACGATTCTGTGTATTGTTGGGGTTATAAAGTCTACTATCCCTATGATCTGCGTTTTGGTTCCTTCCTTGTCCTATGTTGTAACTTCGATAATTTGTTCTAGATTGAAAACTTGGACCTTTTTGTCTGTACCCGCTTTGTTGTAGTTTATTTGCTGAGACCTGTTTCCATTTTCTGAGAAGTTCTGACTATGCGGTCTAAGAATCCCGGGTGTATTTTATACTGCATTTGCATAATATCCTACTGCGTTTCCGAAATTCGATCGTATTTTCTTTTGTTGGGCTTGTCTAGCTAGAGTGATTTGAACAAAGTAGGCCTCATAGGGATGCCCTGGGGCAAAACGCTTCTTTAAAGTATCTATTAAATCACCTATTGTAGCAAAATTTCTATTTTTAGTACAATCCCTAGCACTACCTCTTAATTTACACAGAATTGATGAACAGTAGACTATCCACCCTACACTTTCGGTCTGTTTTTTACCTATTATAGCCAGATAAATATTTCCTATTGTTGTGTCTGTCGATTCTACGACCTGAAAGTAGGTTTCGTTTCCTTGTACGTCAATTATTATTTCACCTATGATATAATATTGATTTCCGAATATTGTCACTTCTGTATCACACGGCCAATAATCTATACTAAGTAAATTTGTCGTAATATAGTTATGCTTTGTCTGAGTCGCCACTAGAAATTTTGTATGTCTACCTATTATTTCTGGGCTTTCTAGGATTAGCTCACAACCTTCTGATATGTTCTCGTTTACAACCATGAAAGTGCAGGTCACCAATTGTAACTTATTAAAATTTATATCCCTCTTTTGCTAGAGACAGAAAAGTCTCTTATTTCTATAGCCTCTAGTTACACCTGTGACAGTATTCACACATTCACTTTTACTTCCTTCTTTAGTTTTATCTTTACGCTCTTCTTTCAATGGTTTTTAAATAGAATTTCTTGTTTTTTTATACTTCCGTTTGTCAAATATTTCCCTTTTTACTTGTTTTTCTTTATTTCAAATAATCATATAAAAAGAATTCAAAATTAATTTTAATATTTAAATGTTTTGGGGTCACAAAAATTTCAACTTGTAATTAATTCTGAAATTCGTTATTAAACGTAATATAGAATAAAATAAGTCTTCAAACCGCTAAGGAAATCGAGGTTCAATATTTTATTTCTTTTTTTTAATTATAATTTTTCTTTATTCTAATTATCTCAAATTTGCCTTTTTGACTTTCCTTTAAAGTATTTATATTTTTTTAATAACTGAAATTACCCCAATTAGAATTTTCAATAATCGACTTTGAGTAATTGTTATTTCACTCACTACTATAGACTTTTACAAAAATCTTTAATTGATTCAATTAATTCAATTTATATAAATTCAACCCTCAAATTTGGGGAAATAAAACACGAGAACCTCCGCCTTTTTGCGGGAATAAATCACACAATATGAAAATATTTTTAACATTAAAAGAAGTCGATAAATTCCTAAGGGTTCTAGACGATTTCTAAACCTTATAACTTTTATTTTGTATTCTTCAATCGCCCAATATTTAAATAAAAACCTTTGAAAAAATTTAATTTCTAATTTTCTCAAGTTTGGATATAATAAGTAAGAAAATTCAATAAATAATCGGTGAGAAGATCACCGATTATTTATTTAAATAATTAATTTAAATTAACAAGTTTACCCGTTTTAGATTCTATATAATATTAATAAAATTATAAAAGAAAATATATAAAAAAATAAAATAGTAACGATTTGAACGTGACATAGACCTTTTCTATTATGCTCGCTGAGTAAAATTAAGCACAAATTTTATTTTTGAAAAATGTTCAAAAAAATAAAAACATAAAAGAAACATTTGGGACGTTTCACGTCAACCGGCCCAGAGCTTTGCCCAAAATTGTAAGCGACTAAAATAAACAAACAATATGGCAAAATGTTCGTAAACTAATTCCCTATCAATTGCAAAGTGGCAGAATCCAAAATTCAGAATGGCGTCCTTAATTTAATTTAGGCGCTTTTAAAAAGGCCAATTGATTAAGAATTTTGTAGCCTTAAAAAAGGCTGTTTGTTATAATTTGGAAATTTTCGATAATTTGTTGGCTTTAAAAAAGGCCGATTCCAATAAATTTATAAAATACATCTCAACCGTTGTAATTGTATTTTAATACTGCATAACTGCAATCGTTTGAGGTGCATTTGATTATCTGAATATTTTCAACTGTCTTTCTGGCGTTACAATAAAAGAGTGAGCTGCTTGGATTTTTGTTACAGCAGGTGCCTGAGAAAATCTCCTTGCAAGTTTTCGCTTCACTCTTTCGTGCTGTTGTTTGTTGTAAAAGAAAAGCTGAGTATTTTGAATGTGGTTATTTGAACATTAAAAAAGAATTTTTGCGTTTAAAATTTATTTATCTGGTGGTGTTTGCAAGCTAGCACGAGTGGCAAGTTTTAAGCGAATAAAAAAAAATTTCAAAAAATAATCCGCCATATTGGATTTGCTATTTTAAATTTTGAAAAACTGACATCGGATTCGTCATCAGCGCCCCTAAAAACCCCCGAGTGACAAGTTTCAAGCGAATTAAATAAATTATCAAAAAATTTCAAAAAAATATCCGTCATATTGGATCCGCCATTTTGAATTTGAAAAAACTGACACCGGATTCGTCATCAGCGACCCCGAAATCATTAAAATATTCCATGACTAATCATTATTGTACCGTTTTTTGAGAGTAATTGATAATTATATTTTCTTTTTTTGGATTTTGGTGTCTTTCAGGTGAGGCAATAAGGACGCCATTTTGAATTTTGGATTCTGACACTTTGCAATTGATAGGGCATTAGTTAACGAACATTTGGACATACTGTTTGTTCATTTTAGTTGCTTACAATTTTGGGCAGAGCTCTGGGCCGGTTGACGTGAATCGTCCCATTTTTTAAAAAAATTTGATAATTATTTAAATTTTTTTCAGATAAATATTTGTTATCGTTTGTTAGATGTAGCACAATATTTGTTTTTTAGTTTAATTAAAATTCTGTTGACAAAAAATGAAATGGCATTGCCAACTTCTTGGGCATACGTTCCTAAGCGCGTCAGTCTCAACAGGGCGCTATTGACTTTTTTGTTGATTTTTCGAAAAGTTATCGCGATCCCACTATAAAACTTCTTGAAAAAAATTCTTATTACTTTTGGCTGTCACTATAAAAAAAATAAAAAAATCGAAAGAGGGGTGTTTTTCAAAAAAAAATTTAAAAAATTGTTTTGAAAAATTTTTAATAATTAATGGGTCATTCCAGTATATTTCACCTAAAGTCGTTGCGGCCTATTTTCAGAAAAACATGATAATTTGTAAAAATGATTTTTAATATCAGCACAATCCATTTTTGGCAAATTTTTTTATTAAATTATTCGTATTTGCTTTCGAATTTTAATTTTTAAGTGGAGGTGCAGGGAAAAAAGGTTATTTTGACAGCTCTGAAAATTTAATAAAAAAACACAAAAATAATTTAGATAGTATAAATGTTTTGATGGAAAACAGGGTCTAATTTAAATATAAGGAGAAAAATTGGATTTTTTTATTTTGCACCTGAGGAGTTAGAAGTGTTCAAAATCACCGAAAATCCTGGAAAGTTTAATATTCAAGGTAAAATTTTTAATATTTCTACACCATAATATTAAAAAGTCAACTCATGATATGAAAGTACTTAATATTAAGTAGTAATAAATTTTTAAATATTTACAAACTTTCTAGAAAAATATAATAAAAATATGGTGAATTTTGGC
This sequence comes from Leptopilina myrica (nomen nudum), assembly GCA_032872475.1. Classification (NCBI taxonomy): domain Eukaryota; kingdom Metazoa; phylum Arthropoda; class Insecta; order Hymenoptera; family Figitidae; genus Leptopilina; species Leptopilina myrica (nomen nudum). The sequence continues at coordinate 27,351,428 of CM065466.1, read as the reverse complement.
ATTTGACAGATAAGATTAAAAATCAATTTTCATCTAATTTTTTGGACTTTTTTACATAGCAATCAATTTATATAAGTAAATTGAACTATTGCGATTAAATTTCAACCAAAACATTTATACTATCTAAATTATTTTTGTGTTTTTTTATTAAATTTTCAGAGCTGTCAAAATAACCTTTTTTCCCTGCACCTCCACTTAAAAATTAAAATTCGAAAGCAAATACGAATAATTTTATAAAAAAATTTGCCAAAAATGGATTGTACTGATATTAAAAATCATTTTTACAAATTATCATGTTTTTCTGAAAATAGGCCGCAACGACTTTAGGTGAAATATAATGGAATGACCCTATTGCAATTTTTTTTCTAAAAAATGTATTTAAAAAGTACCAGTTATACTGAAAAATTAAAAAAAAATTAATATTAAAAATGACCTAAGTTATCTTAATTTTAAGAAATTAGTACATAAATTTTCAAATTTGAATATTTTCAAAATTTTAAAAATCGTCTTAACTTTATCATAATATCTTGTCCTTATAGCAACAAGGAAAAAAAAGTCACCACTCCTAACCAGTATTTAGATGACGTCTATGAGTGGTAGAGACACTGAAGGGTTAAAGAGAATAAAGAAATAAAATGTTATTTTGCACAAAAATAATTAATCAACATTTTCATCTTCTCAAAGTTTATAGGTAAAAAAATGTAAAACATTTGAGAATTGTGGATTTAAAATCAATTTTAATGACAATACTATTTTCACACTGTGCGAGTCTTGTCCTTGGGGACCAGGGAAGCAATTAGCGGCCAAAAGTATTCCCGAGCAAAAAGAGTATATGCTTACTCATATACGATTACGCAGTAGTGTTCTATTAATATTATGCATGCTCAGTAGTGTTTTGTCAATGTTACGCATGCGCAGTAGTATCATATCAATGTCTGGAACTGTTAAAAAATTCTGGTGAAAATTTCACAAAAATTTGTTAAAGAATTCGTTAGAATTTTGTGCAGAATTCGTTCGAAAAAGTAGTCGGAATATACTTTAAAGAAATGTTCAGAAATTATTACGTGTTGAATTACCACGGGATTCCTGTTAAAATTATAATTTCTAAATCGTAAGGGATCTTCATGTTCAGGACATAATTATGTGACACGTTGTCTTCATTGCCAAATTCATAAAGTATCCCAAGCCGGACCAGTCGGACTGATGGGCCAGAGGATTGTCTAGAAGCTGTAGGCTGTAGTAATTAAGAGCAGTTGTAAGTACCTGGTGATGTTTCCGGAACAGAAGGATGTCAAGGAGGCCCTAGACAAATTATCTACGGTACCTGAAGGAAGCAGGAAGGTGACGGTCCTTGGACCAAATAAGCGAGGTGTCAAGCTCGCTGTCGTGTTTGTGAATCTGTTGTGAATACACATTAAAGTGCATATAATCATTCATAATTATTCATTGTTTAAACAAATTTAATTAACAAATGCGTAGTATGGACATTTTTGGATAAAAATCTTTCGTCTTTTTTGTAAAATTAATTAAATGAAAAAGTTATAAAGATTTTTTAAAAATTTGTAGTCGAGGTTCCTTTTTTAATTTCCGTTTTTTTCAATGTAACAGGGGAATGATTTTATTAAATATCAGAGACAAATTTTGTTCTTTTTTGGTTTATATTAATTTTTCAATTCAAATGATGAATTTGTATCTTTCATTGGGTTATTCTAAATTCTTAATATTTCAATAATTTTAGTACATATTGTTACAATTTTGTTTTTACAATAAAGTTCTATACTTAATTGTTTAAACCCTATTTATATATATATATATATATTATAAAAATATAGAATTCAAAGGACATTAATGTTTGGAGTTCCGGAAAATTGATTCTTTATTGTTTACAGTTTGTAACTTAATGAAATAACAAAATAGTAAAAATAAACAATATAACAAAATAAATATTTTTTGAAAAAAAAATTTTGCACTTAAATATTAATAAAATTAAATAAAAATATTAATAAGATGATCAATTATATTCTGAGTTATACAGAATTGCTGTTTTTTCAAATGAAGTAGCTCGTCCATATCTTTGCGCATTTTAAACACATATTGGCCGACCTTAACCCATTAACTCCCAAATGTACAATTTTTTTGACCAAACTTTGACACTGTATATTAACATAAAAATTCAACAGAAAAAATTCCGGAATAATATTTTCTTATTGCCCAAAAACCACTCTTTTGAATGGCGTTCTAAAAAAATTTATAAATTTATAAATAAACAAATTACATATGTTTTAAAAAAAAAACATGAAATTTTTATGTTTTTTTTAGTTTTTCCAATTTTAGTACATGTACTAGCAAAATTGCGCGCTAAAGCGCGCCTAAATTTTCTATTTGTTTTTGTTCAATTGTGAAATAAAACTTTTAAATTACAATAATGTAGTGAATAGAGAATTTTTAAAGGTAAGTTTTATTATTATTGGTATAATTATAAATATGTAAATTAATTATATTTATTGAAAAAAATAATCGTTTTAAGGGGTCATCGGGGGAAGTCTATATTACCGAAAATATATATTACATGCTTTACGGACAATCCCTTATAAAAAATGTAATTTAAACAAATTTTTTAGAATCTTTGTATGAAGGTGTACTTTTTATAAAAAATGAAGAAAAAATTATAGCAAGGCTTATTTAAATTAATCAATCCCTTAACAATGTAGTCTAAATAAGGTTTTTATGCCACAAATATGTTAAATTTTGTTTTTGCAACATTAACCTGTAAAATTTAATTTTACACGCAGAAAACTGTAAACTTAAACACTTGTATCATAAATAAGTATTGTATTGGAAAATATTGCTCATTTCAAAAATAAACAAATTATAAATAATTATTTAATAAAAAAATATGAAGTCTGGACCTATCTATGGAACTACAATATTCATAACTTTGTCAATTTTGCTTCCATTGACTTGAGATTTTAACCTAATATTCTGTAGATATTATGCATTCATTAAAAATTTTCAAACCTTACTCCCCTTAAAAGTAAATTTTCATAAACATATAATGAACTCAAAAGTTTTAATTACTGTTTAATTTTTCTTGAAAAATAATTATACATTATTTATTCTCCTTGGCCACATGGTTTGAGGATCCCCATACATATTTTTATAGTAAACTTAAATATATTTACGAAGAATCCATTACTATTCCAAATTGATATTTATATAGTTTTATTTTAAAAATGTAAAATTTACAATAAGAATAACAAAACTTTTTTCCTTTTGAATTGGAATAATATTATCAAGACTATATAAATATAAAGTACTTTGCATATTGAAAACAAAATTTGAAACATTTTTTAACAATTTTGCAAATTCATGTATGTGATCATCCGTTAACCATCAAAACAGAATTTGAAACATTTTTTAACAATTTTGCAAATTCATGTATGAGATCATCCGTTAACCATCCATCTTCATTCTCTATAATTTTAAAATCTGTTTTTACTCAATGTAACACAACTTTCTTTGTTTGCCATGATTTTTAAATTTATTAGTCTTATAGAACTCATGAACACATGTAAATACTCATCAACTTTCGCATATATCTCATAAATCTCTTATATTGCTCATATATCTCATATATAACTCATAAATCTCATATATATATATATCAGAATTCTCATATGTAATTCATAAATCTCATAAGAAATTACTCATATTTGCATGTAAATATAAGCATAAAAATAATAAAAATATATAATTATATTCACTAGGAATCACAAATTTCAACTTAAGCAAAAATCACTACGTCTCACTCTTTGCACTTAAAACGTCTATTAACAGGAACATAAAAATATATTTATAAAAATAACTTCTAAAACACAATTTTTTCAAAATATATTACACTTTAAACTTTAATCACAAAAAATTAACAAATTGATATGATTTAGTTCACTACGTACCACAAATTTCAACTTAAACAGAAATTACAGTTTTCATGTAAGAAACTGTATAAAAAAGTACTTAAAGAATTCACTAATTATAACAAATTACACTTTAAACGTAAATCACAAAAAACTAACAACAAAATATCATTAAATGCAATGCATATTACAAATTGCACTTAAAACAAACTACAATTTTTATTGTTATAAGAAATAACTTGTAATTAAATTATAAGTCACAAGATTTTGTAATTAAACTACAAAATCGCAAAAAATGTTTCCATTAAATAATTAGGAAATTTTTCACTTGAAGAACTTTCACTTTACAGCCGAAATTCATATTAGAGATTCCCTCACCAGTAAAAAGCCCCACTTATTTTTTCTTTACACTGTCATAAAGAGATGGAAAATTATCTACCAATAAGGAAACATTACGCCCTTTGGTATTTTCGCTTAAATGTAAAAGTCCTCACTTTTAACTCCCCTACCACTCCTTTACTCACTCCTTCTATATGTAACTGAAAATAAAGAAAACCATGATGCCCAAACGAAAAAAAGTAGGCGTTACTTTCTTAACTATTCGCCTCTCTCTCGCTCCTACTCTAAACTGAAAGAAGAGACGATACTTCCCTCTCTTACTCTGTATCGTGCTTTCTCTCTCATACTCTGACAGACAGAATGAATTTTGAAATACGAAGATTAATATAGTTAATTATTATATAACATAAACATACTATCAAAGTATTTCATGGAAAACAATATTTTTAATGTATAATTTTTCCGGGTATTTTAAGTTCTTGACTACAACATTATCAAGGACTTGAATTTCTAAATTTTCTTTAGATTTGACTCTGGAACAACCAACATAAACTTGACCATGACCAAATGCAGAAATAGATAGAAATATTCCTACTTTATCAAAAGATTGTCCTTGAGATTTATTGATAGTCATTGCATAAGCAAGTCTGATTGGAAATTGTCTTCTAACCATTTTAAAAGGAAATATATGTTCTGAAGGAGATAAATCAACACGACGAATAAAAACTATTTCACCTTTAGATTTTCCAGTAATTATTTCTGCAGCAATAACGTGTTTCAATAAAGATTTTACAACTAATCGAGTCCCATTACATAATCCTTGAACCAAATTCATATTTCTTAAAAGCATAATTATACATCCTTTTTTTAAGGATAATTTATGAGGAGGCATACTATCTGGTGTTAAACTATTTAAAAATTCTACTGGAACAATATTATTTACATCTTTTTCATCATCGTCAGCTACATGTGAATCAATACTATAATAAATTACTTCTTGTCCTTCTAACTTTGACAAAATACGATCATTTAAGTTTAATACTTCTGAATTAGTCAATGATAGAATACAAGAAGAATAAACACTTACATCATTTGGATTTATCGATGGCCCATATATTTCATCAATTAAATTCCCATTCGAGATTAATTCCTGCGGAATTTCTAGTACATCATTTTCTTTTTCAAACGTACTTTGAGGTTTTCCATCACCAACATTTAATAACCAATTTGAAAACTTTATCTGATTCTCATGTAATCTAACGTTAATCTTCAAAGACCTAGTTTCAAAGTATTGCCACAATTTACTATTTTTTACACATACCTCAACAATATGAGTGCGACTACCATGCGGAACAATTGGCAAAGTTTGCCTAAAATCTCCTGAAAGCAAAATAACTTTACCTCCAAACGGTTTATTACATTTTGTAATATCTCTTAACATAGATTCCATTGCTTGTAAAGCATATTTTGGGGCCATTGTAATTTCATCCCAAATAATAATTTTTGCACTCCTTAAAAGTTCAGCATGTTTCGACATTCCACTTATATTACATGTTGAATCTTCATTGATTGGTATAGGGAATTTAAACATAGAATGTGACGTTCGTCCTCCTTTTAGAAGATTAGCCGCTATACCAGTCCAAGCAACTGATAAAACTACCATTTCCTCACTTTCAACTGTAGTAATAATTGTATTGTGTAAATAGCTTTTACCACTTCCTCCAGGCCCATCAAGAAAAAAATATCACTACCACATTCATCATTATGTACGGCCATCATAACATCATTAAAAACTTGCCGCTGTTCATCATTCAAACTTTTGATTAGAGTATCAGCTTCATCTTTAAGCAATTGTAATGTTAACGCATTATCTTCCTTACTAACAGAATTATAATCTTTAAGAACTTTTAGATCGATATTTGGTAAACCAAATTGATTTAACGTAAATCCATGAAAATTAAATACTTCATTAATTAAAACTAATGATTTTTGATGCGATACTTCTACAGGTAAATTATTATAAAAAATCATGTATACTTTAAACTTATTCCATAAATCAACAGCATTTACAGGCAAACCAAACACACATATATATGCAAATAAACGACAAAGTTCTTTAGGAAATTTCATACACACGGCTTCACTCAAACAATTATCCCACTCATTATCGTCTACCAACAAATTTCTTGCACGTGCTGCTTCTGTATAAGTATTGTATGTAATACCTTCATATGTTCTCATATCTTCAAACGATTTAGCACCCCGTGCATGAAGTAGTAACATTTTCAAGAAATATCTTTCAATATCTTTTGGACTTACAAAATACATTCGACAAAGTATGGGTTTATTAATTCGTTCTCTTTTTTTCCAAATTTTAGATGACTCAACAAAAACATACTTATGTGGTATTTCTAAATATAAATACTTTCGTGCATCAGGATCTTTTCTATTTAATTGAAACCATGCTGTTAACATTGTATTTTTGAATTTCTCAATTGCAGTTTGCTCCATTCCTTCTTGAAAACATATTGATTGTTGATTAGGCAAATGTACAGCTAATCTATACGTTGCATGTGATTGCTCGTGCATATTAAATTCGTGAAGTCTATGCATTGCTTCTGGTGCACACACATAGCGCGTATTTAAATAATTTTGAATTTCATCATAATGCATTACCTGATTGTCATCTTTATAACCTATTATTGCACAATCATGACCTTTGTAATAATATTTGAACAAATATTTAATACCACCTATGCTACCACATGCTACAACGTTAATATGACATGTAAATTTTTTACTTAAATATGGATTATATGATACAACCATCGAATTATCTGCAGTACATTTAATAGATCCATCTTTATTGTAAAAAATAATGTTTTTACCATCATTTCTTCGTTTATCTTCCGCAAAATTTTTTGATTCATAATTTGTTTTTGATGAAAATGGTTTAGGATAATTTTTCATACAAACTTTTGTTTCAGGATTCATACAAGGCGAATTCATGTTTTGTTTTCCACAAGGTCCATGAATTTGAAACTGCTTTACAATATTAAAAAGTTCTGGATTCTTCTCTTCATCAGGAATTTCTGCACATATTATTTTATCTACAATTTCTGCATCACGAATAGCAAACTCTTTCTGTAAAAAGACAATTAAGTGTATATGAGGCAATCCGCGCTTTTGAAATTCTATTACATATATATATGCAATGACTGGTCCAAAAATTTGTTTATCTTTTAATTCACTCATTAGCTCTTTTACTTTTTGTTGAAAAACTCTAGCAACAATATCTGGTCGATCAGATGCAGTTTCACAATCCAACAAATTTTCTGTAATCTTACGCCATTTTGGATTACATGTCATTGTAATAAATAAATCTGGTTTTCCAAATTCTTGTACTAATCTCATAGCATCCATAAAACATTGTTGATAATATCGTGGTCCGCCAGTAAATGTTGATGGTAAAATAGTAATTCTCCCCGCTCGAACATTCTCTTCTTTTGCTTTATTATGTAAATAATCCATTAATCCACAATACATTTCAACTCGAAATTTAGATTGATTTAAATAATTATAGCTCATACGCCCACCTTCTACTTTTAACCAAATATCAACTATAAATTGTTGACTCAATTTTCCCATTTGTATACATGGATTAAATGTTCTTCTGTAAGAAAGGCGATGCATATAAAATTGTAAAGCAGTAACATTACGAACACTATTAATTTGCTTGATGTTTACTGTCCATCCTCGATCACCTAAGGGAAACATTAAAGGATATATCATAGGATCAGCGTTTGCACTAAGTATGGAAATTGGAATACTTTCAGAACCTTTTGGATGTATACATATATCACATTTCACAGGAGGTTCACTATTTTCACTGACAAATACGACTGCTATTTCATTACAGGATGGAGCATTAAATTTTTTTTGATTTAATGACCTATCGCGTTTGATCCACATTTGAATATCTCTTACAGGTTTATTTTCCAATTTTGCTCTAGTTTCTTCTTCTAATTCTACTTCTCTCATCATTTTAAATCCTTCTGCATATGGACTAACATGTCTTAGTAATTTATCTATTCCTTCTAATAATGATGGCAAACATTTTTTATTCGATTCATTTTTTAATCGTTCTGACACTGCTTCATTAGTATCAAGAATATATAGCTGGCCATATTTTAGACTGTTACCATCATTAGGATGAAGAGCATATGTATTATGATACACTTGTCCATGTATACGAAAAACATAAGGACCATTTCCTTTAGGAATTTCCAATTTAGCACCCATACTGGCAAAAGCAGAAGAACTATTATAAGAACGAATATTTTCCCTAAAATTTTTACCTTCAGAATTGGAATCATTTAGTAAATTTCGTAAATAAATTGGATAGTCACTTAAATCGTCTAATTTTACTTTTCCCTTATGACAACAACTACTAAATTTTTTATCTGATGGTCTTTCACACATAAAATGTAATGCAGCGCAAAAGACGCACTTAACATCCATCAAACCCAAATAATTTTGTTCAAATTTACATTCATCAAAAAATTCAAAAGAAATAATTCCAACTCCTATTGTTTCTAATAATTTACTACTTTTTTATTCATTAAGTTGTTTATTTGGTGCTGCTCCTTTTTAACATCCGTTTCCAATGCTAATTTAGTCTTCTTACATTTCAAATTTTTTTGTTGACGAATTTCCCTTTCATTCTCTGTTTCAGAAGGGAATTTTCTTTTTTGACGATCATTCATTTTATCATCCGACTCTGAAGATAATTTTTTGGTTTTAGATTTTAAATTATTTTCTTTTCGATTTATAGTTTCAAACTTTGTTTCTAAAACTAATTCTTTCTTTTCATTTTCTAAATTTTTTTTTTACTTTTTTTTCCATCATCAGTTTCTAAAGATAATATTCTGTTTTTATTTTTATATTTTAAATCATTTTGTAGACGTTTTTTCTTTTCATCTAACGTTTCTGTTTCTCGACGACAACGTTTTCTCAATCTATCATTCTCTAATCTAATTATTCTCTATTCATATGTTTCTTCAAGCCTTGCTGTCCTTTTTCTTTCTCTATTTTTTATTGCATGAAGCATCTTTTTATCATTTTCTTTATTGATATCTAAATATTCTGTTGAACATTTTCTGTTCATATTAGTATTGTTATTAATATTAATAACAGTATTTAAAAAAGAATTTCGTTTCTTAGGTACAAGTTCTGTTCTTCGATCTTTAAAAAGACACTCCCAATCATACTCGATAATCATACGTCTAACGTTGGATGTTCTTACTGACGGAAAAACAATCAAAGTGTTCTTTTTAAACATTTCTTTTAAATGATTTCTCATTGCACTACATTCGCGAACATAATTTAAGTTATTCGGCATCACATTAAAATATAATGATGTCGCAAACGCTATTGAATATACTCCACAATCTACACTGCCAGTTGGCTGTTCATCAACAGCTACAAAAACTACTGGAGGTTTAAAAGGATATAATCTATTTAAATATATTTTTTGATCAGGGTTTAAACAACCTTTATTCAAACTGTCAAAAATATAAATTTTTTCTCCATCGTAAAAAGTACATATCCAATGACCAGATTCATTCAAACCACTAAACAGTATTTGAATATGCTTTTCACCTATTTGAATCGGAATAATATTATCAAGACAATGTAAATATAAAGTACTCTGCATATTGAAAACAGAATTTGAAACATTTCTTAACAATTTTGCAAATTCATGTATGTTATCATCCGTTAACCATCCATTTTCATTCTCTATAATTTGAAAATTTTTTTTACTCAAAGTAACACAACGTTTTCTGTTTGCCATATTTTTGTAATTTATTAGTCTTATAGAACGCATAAACTCATATAAATACTTATCAACTTTCGCATATATCTCATAAATCGCATATATTGTTCATAGATCTCATGTATATAAATCATAAATCTCATATATATATATATATATATATATATATATATATATATATCATAATTCTCATATGTAACTCATAAATCTCATAATTACTCATATATTTTCATTTACATGTAATATAAACAAAAAATAACAAAAATATATAATTATATTCACTACGCATCACATTTCAGCTTAAGAAAAAATCACTGCATCTTACTCATTACAACTTAAACGTCTATTAACAGCAATTATATATTCACTACGTATCACATTTCACCTTAAGAAAAAATCACTGCATCTCACTCATTACAACTTAAACGTCTATTAACAGTAACAGAAAAATAAATTTATAAAAATAACTTCTAACACACAAATTTTTATTCAAAAACTATCACACTTTAAACATAAATCACAAAAAAATTAAGAACAAAACATAATCAAATGCGCTGCATATCACAACTTGCACTAGAAACAAACTATTATTTTTATTGTTATAAGAAATAACTTATAACTAAATCACAAGTTATAAGATTTTGTTATTAAATTACAAAATCAGAAAAAAATCACAAATTTCACGTTAAACAAAATTTTTCACTTAAAAAACTTTCACTTCACAGCTGAAATTCATACATTAAAGATTCCCTTAAAAGTGAAAAACCTCACTTATTTTTTTCTGCACTGTCACTGAGAGATGGAAAATTATATACCAATAAGGTATATTTCACGTTAAAATTTCACGTTAAACAAAATTTTTCACTTAAAAAACTTTCACTTCACAGCTGAAATTCATACATTAAAGATTCCCTTAAAAGTGAAAAACCTCACTTATTTTTTTCTGCACTGTCACTGAGAGATGGAAAATTATATACCAATAAGGAAACATTACGCCCTTTGGTATTTTCGCTTAAATGCAAAAGTCCCCACTTATCTCGCCCCTACTACCATTCTTGTACCCACTCCTTCTACCTGTTACTGCCAAAAAAGTAGGCGTTACTTTCTTAACTATTTGTCTCTCTTTCACCCCTACTTCTAATTGAAAGAAGAGACGATACTTCCCTCTCTTTCTCCTTATCATGCTTTCTCTCTCATACTCTGACAGACAGAATTTCAGACTACGGACTTTAATATAGTTAATTCATCTTTGAATACATCTAAAAGTCCTAAATAACGCGTCAAAAATATATTCCTTATGAGATAGTGGAATTCCGAAAAAAATGTCAAAATGGCGGACACAAAATGGCGTCAAAAGTGAATTTTTATTTACAAAATCGTAGCCATGTGAATAAAATCGCAAAACTTGATAGATATTTTTAAAATTAGACAGTTAAGTGTTTTTGATGTCCCTGATGACGAAAACAAAGTCAGAGTTTAAAAATTCAAAATGGCGGATACAAAATGGCGAACGAAATTTTTTGAAAATCTGACGATTCGCTTGAAATTTGTTACTCGGGGGTTTTTAGGGTCGCTGATTTCGAATCTTACATCTATTTTTTAAAATTTTAAATGAAGGATTCAATATGGCGGATGGTTTTTCTAAAAATGAATTAGATTTGCCTTTTTTTAAACATTGCTGTTATTTTGATTTTGTGTAACTTTAATTCAAGATTGTGCTAGTCGCCTGTTTTTTAAAAGTATTTTTTTATTTTATTAATCTAACGTATTAAAATAATATTATTTTGTTTGTAGACTTGCGATAGTCATTTGTTTTTGGACAATGTGCAGAATTCTTGCATAATATTATTTGTTTATATGTTACTAGGTTTCACAAAAGTTATATATATAAATAATTTTATTTTCTTTTTAAATATTTTGATGTATTTGAGTGTTAGTGTATTGTTGTACAGCTTGTGATAGTCATTTGTTTTTTATAGTGCCGTGCATGAGATAGTCTTTTTTTTAACAATGTGCAGAATTCTTGCATAATATTATTTCTTTATATGTTACTGGATTTCACGAAAGTTATATATATATATATATATATATATATAAATAATTTTATAAATAATTATATTTTATTTTTAGATACCTTGATGTATTCGAGTGTTAGTGTATTGTTGTCAAGCTTGTGATAGTCATTTGTTTTTTATAGTGCCGTACATGAGATAGTCGTTTGTTTTTGGATAATGTGCAGAATTCTTGCATAATATTATTTGTTTATATGTCACTCGATTTCACTAAAGTTATATATATATATAAATAATTTTATAAATAATTATATTTTATTTTTAGATACTTTGATGTATTCGAGTGTTAGTGTATTGTTGTAAAGCTTGTGATAGTAATTTGTTTATTATATTTTCGTGCATGAGATAGTCGTTTGTTTTTAGATAATGTGCAGAATTCTTGCATAATATTTTTTTTTGATTTTCTTTATTCAGATTGTTTATTGAGGTAAGTAAATAATTCTCATTGCATATTTTCCGCAATGCCTCGTCAGAAGCGTAGTGGTATTGAAAAGGTTCAAAATGATATTTTTGAAAATGGTTCTAAAGAGATTTTTGAAAATGATGAGTGCTTTGATATTACTGTCATACCTGATGCAAATAATTCTGATGTTGATGATGTAGACGATAACAGTGATGCAGATACATTATCCGAGTTAGAAATTTTCATAGGGATAATAATTTTTTCAACTTTTAACAAACGTACTTCCGAAAGAGATTTTTGGTCTACTGATCCGTTGTTAGAATGTCCCATTGTTAGCTCATTAATGTCTCGAAATCGTTTTTCAGATATAAAATCAGGATTAAAATGTGCAAAAAAGGAAGATGAAAATGCAAACGATTCTGCTTGGAGAGTAAGGAAGATTTTGGAGTTATTTAAAAGTGCTTTAGGAAGTAGAATAGTCATGAATATGACAGAAAATTTGTTATTGGAAACATCTCGACGAAAGCTGGAGCAATATCATCTTTACTTCGATAATTTCTTTTCATGTCCAGATTTGATTATTCATTTGCACAAAATTGGTTTGAAAGCTACTGGAACTGTGAGACAAAATCGCGTTAAAGAGAAAAATAAGTTGGAGAACAATGTTCCACGAGGAACAATGAAAGTAAAACACGAGAAAAATAGTGGTCTCCATTATATTACTTTGATGGATTCGAAAGAAGATTCGCTTCTTTCAACAGCTGCTGGTGTCAGTTCGCTACAAAATGTTAAACGCTACTCGAAAGATAAAAGAAGTAAAGATGATATTGAAATGCCGCATGCGTTTGGGTCTTACAATAAGTATATGGGCGGGGTCGACATACACGATCAGTATTGTGATACTTTATTACCAATTTTTAGAAGCAAAAAATGGACTTGGGTAATATTGATGACACTAATTCAATCATCCATTGCAAATGCAGTTATTTTATTCGATAGAGTGCAAGAAAATGATAAAAAAATGTCTGCTAAAAATTTTGCAATCGACATAGCAAGAAGCTACGTAAAAAAACAAAGCACTGGTGCATTAAAAAACCATACAATTCAGAGCCAAAAGAAACGAAAGTACTGCTCAAATGACACTTGCTAAATTAGAACATATTTATGTTGTGAAAATTGTCAAAAATCATTTTGCAAAGACTGTTTTGCAAAATTTCACACATGATATTTTAAATTTTATTTCAGATTTTTAAGCATGCTTTTAATTATTTTATAATTAAAAAAATAAAAAAACAAGACTCTTTTTTTACGTTCACCTCCACGCGGTAAGAGTCGGGCAACGTCAGTTTCAATTAAAAAACTAACGGCAAGGAAACGTTATGAATGATAAAAAACATTTAAGCGAAACCAATACATTTAAAAAAATATATCTGCTGTATTTGTATAGAAATTTTGAATTTTTAAAAATGGATGTAAGATTCGTAATTAGCGACTCCATAAAACCCCTGAGTAACGAGTTTTAGGCAAATCTAATCCATTTTTAGAAAAACCATCAGCCATATTGGATCCGCCATTTTGTATTTTCTAAATCAGAATTTTGATTCGTAATCAGCGACCCTTAAAACCCCCGAGTAAAAATTTTTAAGTGAATCCAATTAGTTCTTAAAAATTTTTTTCGCCCTATTGGAATATATCAGCCATTTTGTGTCCGCCATTTTGAATTTTCAAAATCTGAGTTTTGATTTGTAATCAGCGACCCTGAAAACCCCCGAGTAACAAATTTCAAGCGAATCGACAGATTTTCAAAAAATTTCGTTCGCCATTTTGTATCCGCCATTTTTAATTTTTAAACTCTGACTTTGTTTTCGTCATCAGGGACATCAAAAACACTTAACTGTCTAATTTTAAAAAAATCTATCAAGTTTTGCGATTTTGTTCACATGGCTACGATTTTGTAATTAAAAATTCACTTTTGACGCCATTTTGTGTCCGCCATTTTGAATTTTTTTCGGAATTCCCCTATCTCATAGGGAATATATTTTTGACGCGTTATTTAGAACTTTTAGATGTATTCAAAGATGAATACATGTACTAAAATTGGAAAATTTCATATTTTTTTTTAAAAACATATGTAATTTGTTTATTTATAAATTTATAAAATTTTTAGAACGCCATTCAAAAGAGTGGTTTTTGGACAATAAGAAAATATCATTCCGGAATGTTTTCTGTTGAATTTTTATGTTAATATACAGTGTCAAAGTTTGGTTAAAAAAATTGTACATTTGGGCGTTAATGGGTTAACAGTAAGTAACATTACTGAATTGTTGTAACCATAAAGAAATACGGTTCGGGATTCGATTTTTTACTTTGTTTTTTTTCAACCATGAGTCCCACAAATTTTCTGCATACTTGCCTTGACGATTCAATTTGTTTTTTTATATTTTATTAATGGTTTTTCACATTATGCACAAACATGGTGTCCAGCTACCTTGAAAACCTTAAAAACCTTGAAAAGTACTTGAATTTTTTTTGCTCCTTGAAAACCTTGAAAAGTACTTGAATTTTATGACAAAACAGCTTGAAAAATTAAAATTCTTAAAAGTCACATTTATTTCCTTGATGTTTTAAGTTGAATTCTCGTCAATATTTCAATTATCTTCATAAATATAAAAATTCTTCGCCGAAATTCAATTATATTCAGGTACTTTAATAAAATTCATTACAAAATACAATTATTTTCATAAATAACAATATTCATCACAAGAATTCAATTATTTTAAAAATTAATTAATTTTTTCTCAAAAATTCAATTATTTTCAAAAAATCAAAAAGAACATTGTTGTCAAAATTCCAATTATCTTTATAAATAAATAATAATATTCTTCGACAAAGTTTAATTATTTTGTGGAATTTTAATAAAATTCATTGCAAACTTCAATTATTTGAATATAAATAATAGTATTCATCACAAGAAATCAAATATTTTAAAAAAATTTAATAAAAATCGTGGCAAAATTTTAAATTATTTAAAAAAATTTTGTTTGCCTAGATGGTTTTCAATATTCTATTATTTTAATAAAATTTCACGAAAGAATCTAATTATTAAACAAAAGTTTTTAAAAAACTCTACACAAACTTTCAATTATTTCAAAAAAAAATTGTTACATTAATTCAATTATTTAAAATAGAATTTGCATAATTTTTTTTCGCAAAAATCAATTGTTTCAAAATTTGGCATTAAATTCTTTGCAGTAATTTTCAATTATTTTCAAAAATTTTCAAAATATTCATTTAATAAAATGTGTTTTAAAATTTGGCATTAAATTCTTCGCAGTAATTCAATTATTTTCAAAAGTAATAAAATTCAATTATTTTCAAACATTTTAATAAACTTCATTGCAAAATTTCAATTATTTAAAAAAATTGTTGTTAATTCAATAATTTGTATATCTAATATTTTTAATAGAAATTTTCAAAAGAATTCAATTATTTAAAAACAATTTTGATTTATGTTTCTTAAATCGATGTCCTTTATATTTCTAATATTTTATCAATAAGTTGTATTTATTTATTTTTTACTTATTTATTTAATTTTATTTATAAGTAACTGTTGTAGGTAGAAATTATAAAATTCTTTATAAATACGCTCTAAATTTTAATTTGTAAAAATATTTACTAATTTGCATTAGTTACTGATTTTTTGCTTTTGAATTAGTTTATTTTTAATGATAAATTAGTGGAAATTACTATTAACTAGTAAGGCAGGAGTATCAGTGTAAAACTTTTGTAACACTTAAAGAAAAATAAATCTATCTACTATTAACTAGTAAAATTTTCTAATTGAAAAGCAAAAAGTCAGTTCCTAAATCAAATTAGTAATCATTTTTACTAATTTAAATTCGATTATTCGTTAGCTGCGTAGTTGTATCCGTAGACATAATAGCTTTGAATTAGCAAAAAAAACTCTTTGTGAAATATTTGAAGTTCTTATTAAAATTGTCTCTTCTACAATAATTAAACACTAAGCAGAATCGTCAAATATTGTTCTTCCTAAAAGTTAATTTAAATGTTTAGTTATTTATGTAATATTATAAATTAACATTTATAAACTTTTTACTTCTACGTGATGAAAATTAATAAATTATATACCTTTAATGATGAGAACGGGACGTGTGGTGACATCAACTTTTTGAACTTTATCATCAATGGCATTAATGTCCTATAAATACAAATGTTTATAAGAGATTTACCTCAAGGGGGTTCGACAGTTGTTGGATTTTTACATTGAGCTTCAATGTGAAAATCGCACCGACTTCACATGTGGGTGAAAAATTCATACATAATTATAATTGTGAATGACTAATCTATCAGGTCAATTATACTTATAACTAATTTAAAGATAGGTTCTTTCTTAAAAAATGTGTTAAGCAGTGAAATAAATCCTATTGTTTTTGGAAATGAAGATTCGAAAGTAGCTCAGGAAGTTTTTATTTCTCTCAAAACTGATGTCAATGGTGTAGCCATGTTTGGCTACATTATGAATGAACATTATGAAATATTCGTAAATAAACGGAACCATAGTTTTTATATTATCAAACATTACGTCTTAAACCTCTTTGCCGAGTTCTTCGGGTTAACTTCATCTCCCGGTTTGAAATTGAAAGAATTAAACTATTTTTCATTATTTTTTGAGTTTCATTTGTTTCATTATCGGGAAGTGGAGGTTCTTGGTTTTTGACAAATCTATCTGATGATTTTGCAGTATTTCTGTTTTCTTCTTTTTCTACTACAGTCGAAGGGACATGGACTCTTTTGTCCACCTTGCTCATTTTTTTAATGCGGTCATAAAATCTTTTCTGCAATGACTTTACACCAGATGACATGTCTAAGCCAATTTTGCTTTCAGTCCACACGGTAAAGCCAAAAACGCGAGGAAATTTTTCCACTTTCAATTCCGCTACACTCCCTGCAGTGCTGAATGCTTCGCCTTTCAATACATTCATCATATAACACTGGCCGACAAAATTAAGGTATTTTCTTGCTACAAGAATAAACGAAAGTGGGTAGCTCCATGCCTTAAAATCAAAGTTGTACACTAGTTCTTCGATTTTGTTGAAACTTCGAAATTTTGAAATAGAATACATGCCAGTAAAAAACCTAAAATCGAGTTTGAAAAATTTTGGATCCACGAGGTTTTAAAATTTTTTTGAAATTTTGAAAATGGTATATCTCTAAGGAAAATGAATGAAATTTAATGAAATTTTCAGGGAATGCTTATTGTTTATAGACAATTTAAAAAAATGTTTAGATTAAAAGTAATTTTTTGAAAACAAATTATTTAAAAAATAATTTTTAAATAAACAATTTTTTGAAAAGTGAGATTTTTATTTTATTTAATAATAATGATTTGATTCCCACTTATTTCACGAGTATTTTAAAAAAAAATCGATGGAGGGTCTGAAACTTTAGGTCCTTGCGCGCAACCGTAAAAAGCGCATTTTCCGGCTATGCTCTACATACAAATTACAAACTAATGTTCAAAATCACCTATAAGTCGTAAATTTTAACCGAATTCAATTTTTCTTTTTCGAGAATGTTAGGTTATAAATTGGCAAGAATATTGTGTATTCTTTAAATTTATATTTGTTTAAACAAATTAATATTATTATTGTTAATTACTAACTTTTTACATATTGTACCTAGAGAGGTGTTTTTTCTAATTTTGCAATTTACCGGACCTAATATAAATGCAGATACAAAACATAATTATTATTGTTTAAACAAAATTTAAACAAATTATTATTGTTCATAACTACTTATTTACAGAATAGTATACTTAAAAGATGCAGTTTTTTCTAATCATGCAAATTTACCTAACTTTTTTGATATGCCGATTTACATTAAAAATTAAATCATAATTTAAACAAAAATAATAATAATAATTTATTTAATTATTAATTAACTTTTAATTAGGGTTAGTTGAATTTCCCCTAATTATATTATTTTTCTTTCAAAAATTTTAAATTTTGGTAATTGCTTTCTTTTTTTTAAGTTTTGTAAGAAACATTGTATTTTAAAAATCTGTTTTACGCAGTTAGTTTGTTTGTTTATTTATATATTTAATTATATATTTAATTATATAATAATCTTGTTTATTGATAGTATTATTAGTTTTAATTTAATTGTGCAATCGTTTGATTAAAATAAATTCAATTAAAATACACAGCGTTTTGTTGATATTGAACACATTATTTTCACGTATTTTGTGTTCTAATTAGTTAGGTTAGGTTATTCTATTTTTCAGGGATTTTTTATTTAATTTATTTTTTCGGTTAAGGTTTTTATGTTACAATTTTGAGTTAGTTTTCTTTAATTTTCAGGTTTATAGTTTTTACTTAGGTTAAGTTTGTAATGAAGCATTTTCGTTACATAATTTTCCCCTTTTTTGGTTCTGAGGTTAAGGTTAGTTGTTGTTATCTTTTTAAATTTACGCGGTCATTTTGGGTTATGTACGAGGGGGCCCGAGGCCCTTTCGTTTCTTTTCGAGCGTCGTTTCTACTGTCCAATCGGGGTAGCAGGTAAGCTGTGTTTCCGTTGGATCGACGAGAGAAGACGACGGACGAAAGCCGGCCGGCATTGCGTCAGTTTAGTTTAGTCAGTTTTTGCGGTTTGTAAACGACTGAAGCTTATAATCCTTAAAAGGCATATTGCCAAAGTTTAATTTGTAAAGTCAAAATAAATTAGTTAACGTTAAGTGCCGATTGTTATTATTTAAGTGTTCCCTGTGATTGTCACCAAGGATTGTCAAACTTTGGTTAATTATCAGTGGTAAGTCATTTCTCAATTATACCAAGAAAAGAACCGTCATTTCTGTCTCGCCGTCGTTCGCATCCGTCGGTTTAGTTCCAGGACGGAATTTCCCCTGAGGTTTTATAAATAGTTGTTTGATAATTTTATGCAGATGATGCTATTTAATATTTTATATTTTAAAAAAAGTCTGTTCTAAGTTTTAATATAATATAGTTGTACTTCAATTTATTATGGGTTACAAATTTTGTTGTGATCCTTTTAAAAAAGGAAATCATTGCACAAAAAAAATTCCGGAAAAAAATATACGACCTGCTTCTGCTTTACTGCAGAAACTATTAGGCCTAAAAAAGAGATAGCCAGATTTGTGATACTTGTAGACTAGATCCAAGAGCTAGAACTGTGACACTTTCTCAGGGGGTAACAGATTCAGTAAAAATTTAGTAAAATCATTTTATCATGAGGGCGATATTAGTAGAGTGTTACCTGGAAAAAAGACTACATTTCTTGCGTAATAAACGGTGTTCGTACTTAAGTACAAAAGCGTTTATTACTAGGAAACCTAAAAGAATTGTATGCTCTATTGCAGGAGCAATATCCTGATTATAAAATTGGCTTATCAAAATTCGCTGAATTGAGACTAAAAGAATGTATCTTTGCAGGTAGTAATGGAACTCATAAAGTCTGCGTATGCAAAATTCATCAGAACATTAAATTAATGATTGAAGATGTCCATTTTGATGAATTGACAAAAAATGACAAAGAAGCTTCCTTTTTAACTTCATACAAAAAAATCCTCGAAGCAATGGTCTGCAATTCTCCAACAGCTTCATGTATTTTACTCGAATGTCAGAACTGTAACAAAATTAAAAAAATAATTGATATTTTAATAAATGTATTAGACAGCAACTGTATACAGCTGACGACTTTATTGAAAAATTTTTAGCACAGTTACAGATCTAACAAAATCTCTTAAACCTGGTGAATTTTTGGTAGAAGGAGATTTTTCCGAAAATTATACAGTAGTGATTCAGGATGCAATTCAGAGTCAATATTGCGACGCCTCCCGTTCATATAATGCTTATTGAAAAACAAATGCAAGATGATTCTTATTCACTTTTTGGTGCAAGACAATGCTTATTCGATTTTCCGTGCAATAAAATGCTTATTCGAAATTCTATGCGAAAATGTACATTCTGAAATTAGCTTATTCTATGAATTTAATAAAATTTTCAATTCAGTATAATTTATAATTGCAATTGCTTAAAAAATATTTCTTAATACGTGTGATAGGATCCGTGTTTAAAGTTTCTTATAACAATAGACACGTACTGAAATTCTCAGATATTTAAATGCAATTTAATATTAATAGGAAGATTTAGGGTTACATTTATTGTTCTGTCAGTGGCAATTGTTTTGCACACAATTTTGAATAAGCATTTTATTGCACGGAAAATCGAATAAGCATTGTCTTGCACCAAAAAGTGAATAAGAATCATCTTGCATTCGCTTTTCAATAAGAATTATATGAACGGGAGGCGTCGATTGGTTAAAACACCAAATTACTTTACAACCATTCGTCATTTATTTCATGAATGAAGGTGAACTTAAACATGAAAGTTTTATATTCATTTCGGAGGATCTCAACTACGATGCTAATGCAGTAAATTTGTCCATCAAAAAATTAGTTTGCACATTAAAAACAAAGTGTGATGTTAAGAAAATGATTTAATTCGCCGACGGGGCTGCAGGGCAGTATAAAAATAGGTATAATATAATTAACCTTGCTCATCATTTCCATGATTTTCAAGTGCACGCTGAGTGGCATTTTTACGCGACCTCACGCGGCAAAGGACCCTGTTATGGCATCGAAGGTACAGTAAAAAGAATGGCTACTCGTGTAAGTCTTCAAAAAGTTAAAAGTGTTAGAAACGATTAAGCCATTGTTCTGTACGAAAATTGAACATGAGAAAAATCGAAAACGGTTAGAAGTACGTTTCTTTAAAGCCAAGCAATTCTTGTATCAAAATTTTGTCGAACAGTGTAATCAGCTGCATTTCTTATAAAATCTACAACATAACCAGACGATGTTTGTGTTTGGCTGACACCTTCTGCAATATTGACAGATGTAGAGGAAGAAAAAGTTTGTTTGCAATATTTTGTAGTTGATGAGTTCATTAGCAAACTTGACGACAATGTCTCTTAAATCGGCTTCCATTGCGAATCGTCATAATTGCGAGCCGACCATTAGGAGTAAAAGAACATTTGGATATTGTTCGTCCCACATTCCAAAATATTAATTTTTGGAATATTTGTTTCGTCTTCTTCAAGAACAAACGACAAAAAAGTTTTCTAATTTTACAATTATTGAAATTGACATAAATTCTTAATATTCTATACAATTTTATCTAAAATATGCGTAAATTATTACGTGTATATGCAGAACGTAATCTTGCAATACGCTTAGAATGTGACTCCTATAGGAACTTTATATGTAAGCTTGTCACAATATAATATCATGATATTAATATTTAATAATTTTATAGAATACAATTTTTACTTTAAGCAGGTATACATTTAAGCTTACGACAATAATGCAGTAAAATTACAAGGCAATATTGCAACAAGCTTTCGTATATAATTGTGGTAACCTCACATTGGTATCTTTCCATAGGTGGGATATTTCAAGCTTGCAGCAGTCGTGCTGCAATATTATGTGATATCTGAGTATATAATCGTAAATAAAAATACCTTGCAAGACAAGTTGAAATCAATATTCAAATTTGTGCAAGCCTCAATAAATAATTCTTCCAAAGAATCTCCACAGACAGGACTTTTGCTTGGATTGGCAAGTTTGTATAATTTTAGAGCCATTATAATTCTAAAAGAATAAAAATGTGTTATTTGTTAGCATAGAAATGGCAATGTTTGTGATTTATTTTAATTCTTTTCTAGACAGTTACTTTATTTAACTTTGTTTAAACTGATTTTTCCGAGTGCTTATAGTCCCCATAGTATATAAAATGTTATGTTTAAAAATAGTTAATGTTACATTTAATTTGAAAAATCGTTACTAATTACAGGTTATAAACTTAAAACTGTTACTTACTCACTATGTAAAAGGTTAAAACTGGTAAATTCGTTTAAAGATAGAAGCCAATTACTTTATAATTAATATTAAAAACAATTTTTAAAGATGTGATGCAATTGTCATAAATTAATTATAGTTAAATTTTTAAGTCCAGTCAACACAATTGTGTTGAAGCTAGAGCATGGTATAGTTTCACAAATTGTCTTTTACCTTGGGTGTAAATGTGTAAAGGGTAAGTTTAAAGTGCAAGTTTTTTTTAATTCAACTACTTTTCAGCAGGTAGACATTCATATCTTAAACGACAACCTAATTCGTATAAACGAAGATTTGGATGAAAATGTGTGTCCATAAATTCAACAACTACGCACAATGAATCTTCATTATTGCATAAAATTAAAACAATTTTTCCCGTCTGAACATTAAACTCATATGAGTCTTGTCTAATAGCAACAACATTTTTCTTTCTGTATTGAGTACCTCTTTAAAAAGCAACTAAACACACGCAAAAAATGGTTTGGTCAAATTGACTAAACCAGGTTTGGTTGAAGAAAGTTCGGTTAATTGAAACAAAGGAGATGTTGTCTCAACCGATCTAGTTCAGTTGTGAAAATCAAAATTGTTTCGGTGTTATGGACACCTAACACATTCATTTGTTACTTGATAAACATTACTTCATGTGTATTTTTAAATTCTAATCTGTCACTGCAGTTAACGTAAAAATCACTAATATCAGTTAAGAATATACTCTTGCCAGTTTATCCTTCTCAGTTTATAAACTCAAAATATTTTAATAAATAAATTTGAATTTGAACTTTTTCCCAATACCGAAACAGATGAAATTCATGATCTTCATTTAAATGAATCTCCCATCTTAATCCGCCTCCTGCACGCAAAAAACTTTGTAGAAGTTCATGTTTTTCTGCTAAAGTTAAAGAGATATTTCTGAAGCATTTAAATTGTCTTATAGCTCTTTTAAAAAATGTATGTTTACTTTCAAAACACAAAGTTAAAGCTTTTATTAAAGGACCAAACTGAAGGATCAACTCAGGGTAATAAGTCACATAATGGTGTTCAAGTAGTTTTACATTAGGAAATAATTTTTTCCTATTACAGAGATATTCATTTATGAAGCATTATTCTTGAACTGCTCCAAGAATGAAAAAAGTTCTTAAATTTCCTTTATACTTTGGTAATATGTTATCCTGGTAGGTATTAGTCACTACATCAATTTACAGGTCCAACCACCCACCCCCCATCAAAAGGGTGGGGGGTTGAAATTTCAGCCTTAACTCAAACATGCGTTTTTGAACATTTGTAGTTTCTATTTGAATTGTTCGATTAAAAAAGTAAGTAGTGATTTACAACGGTTTTTTTGTGGACTTTTAAAATAAAAGTTTTTCGCAGTCACTCCGCAACATTTTTCCGTAATCTATCTACAGGAATTCCAGAGTTAAAATTGTGGAGTGACTGCAAACCGGACCGGTGGGAAACCGGACCCCCCTCAATATTTCCGAAATGGCAAAATTGTCAAAAGTGCTATTTAGAAATTTGAAACTACCTGGAAGACAAATTTTATTTATTACATTATATCTTTGGCAAATTTTTTCGGCCTTATATCTTCTTTTTGGTGAAATCCCAAGCATTCATTTGAGATTATTAAAAATATAATAAAAACTGTTGAACTTGCAAAAAATCTAAACCACTACTTACTTTTCTTAATCGAATAATTCAAGTAGAAATTACAATTGTTCAAAAAACGCATGTTCGATTTAAAGCTGAAATTTTAACTCTCCACCCTGTTGATAGGGTAGGGGGGTTGGACCTGTAAATTGGTGCACTAAATTATACCTATTAGGGTAACATATTACCAAAGTATAAAGGAAATCCAAGAACTTTTTTTTATTTTTGGGGCAGTTTAGGAATAATACCTTTTATAAGAAATTTTAGGTGAGGAATAAAAGATTTATTAAATATAAATCGAATGCTGCTATACCTTAGAGTAGGTTATGAGCAAAGCATGGTAGTAAACCTGGTTGTCAAACATGGTAACTTTGCAAACGATTAAAAAAATAATTAAACTTTACTCCGTCATAATGGACTGCATTTCTTTTTTTCTTCTATAATGATTCTTTGCAAGATTTAACTGTTCTTAGTTTACACAATATAGAAATATAATTTCTCACCCCTTTTGGTTTCGTAACACTGCTGCATCATTTTCTTTTGGGGTTGGAATTATATGTTTTATTTGTTTAAATAAAGATAACTTTTTTTCCTCCATTTTTGTCTAACTCAACCTACAAATAGAAAAATGGATTTCGAAAGTAGGAGAAGTTTGTTTATTTTTTATTGGTCTAAAATATCCATTTTTTTCTTTTGGGGGTTGGAATTATGTGTTATAAATTATAATATATTTATATAAAATTCATTTTGTAAAGTTTGTTTTCCTATTTCTTGTTTTGAATGTGATAAAACCGAACGGAGTACAGATGACAGTCCCGCCATCTGTCGTGACAAATGCGCGGCGATATATCAGATGTATATTACACACACATACACATAAGTCACACGTTAAAACTGACATCTCCAACTTTTAATATTATTTATTCAATTTCTAAATATCAACTTGCCCTAAATATGTAAGAAATAAATGCTTTAATTGTTACTTTTGTCAAATTAAATAAGTTTTTCTAATTTTTTCTTTTATTTATTCAATAAATATGCTATTTAAAAAGCACTAAAACTGACAGGTTAGTACTACTTCACTTTACATACTAATTACACTTTAATTAACGATTAATTCAACTCAATTCTTACACAAATCAACTAAAATATTAACCCACTTTCATTAGCAATGCTTCATTCCATCAAATTTCATCAATTTTGTAGCGAAATTTGCCTCCTAATCAAACCTCGATCGAAACCTGATCAAAGTCGCTCAGACTTTGATCAGACACATTTAACAGGGATATATCTTGTACAGAAAATTGTACAAGATCTTGTACAGGAAACTATACCATTTTTGTTAATGAACCTGTACCATTTCAGCATAAGAAATGGAAACAAGGTATTGTACGAGATCTTGTACAAAAAGTTGCATAAGTATTTTTTTCGATTTCGAACAATAAGGTTCATGTAAAATTTCTTGTACTAGATTCTGTACAAGAATGTGTACTTTCACATCTAAATTTTTTCTCTTCTGAATAAAGGTCCATGTGCAATTTCTTGTACGAGATCCTGTGCAAGAATGTGTACTTGTATAAGATCTTGTGCAACATCTTGTACACTAAAAAAAGTGCTGTTGAATCAAATAGCTCCATGCTATTGAATTTCCCGTTATTGATTCAATGACACATTTATTAATCGAACAGCATATTGCATAAAACGAAAAAATGAAACTGTTTAAATTAAAAGTACGGTACTGTTAAATTAATGATATTCTACAAATTGTTTCTATAGTTCATCTATATATAGCAACAGAATAATTTATTGTTTCTTTGACATTATTCATTTGAAGCATCTAATAGATAAATTTGAAGAAAATGCGTGTAAATTTAAATCAAATGAAAAGTTGTTTGCTTCAAAGCAGCGCGCTCTTGAAAATGAAAGCATATGCTTTCGTTTCAATGAGTGGTGCTATAGCGGACTGCCTATAGCATATGCTATAAAAATAAGGACACTATGTATTTGATACATTGACAGGTGCTAAATTTATTGAAATACTTAACCGCACATATTTATATGTTTATTAAACCTGTCGTTTTTTAAATTCTTATATAAAAAAGTATTATTTAAATTGTTTTAAAGAATTAATGACTAGTTAAATATAAATTCCTTATATAAATTCCCTTATACACGAGAAAAATGTCGCTAACGGTATTTAACCACAAAGTAACTGCTCAATGTAAGAAGCGAATGTATTACATTGCAGCGCGGCGGTTCTCGACTATCACGAAAGTTAAGCACGTTTGGTCGCGGTTACTACATGGATGGGTGACCGATTGTGAACAGCGTATTTTTCAGACTCAAAAAATGTAAAGTGTGTTTGAATGGGTATGTATGTGTGTTTGTCGTTGGAAAAAATGAAAAAATAATAAAGATGTGTATGTTAGTGTGTAAAATTGAAAAAAGATCTATATAAAAAGTGTTGTGTTAAAGGTGTGAGAATTAATTATAGTATATAAAAAATATGTGAACAAAAATTTTATTTTTTCAATTTATGGTTGGTATATCTTTAACCACATAAAAGAATTGACTTAACAGTATGGTGTTATTCAATCGATAGCAATAACTAAAAAAATTAAAAATACAAATTTTTGAATCATAAAAATGATGCTTTTAAATTTAAAAACTATAGTCATTGACTCAAAAGCATATACTGTTAAATTAAAAAAATTTTGATCGTTGATTCAAAAGGAATACCTTCAAATTAACATAGTATGCTGTCAATTTGAGAAATATGCTTTTGTTTCAATGAAAGTGATACTATCGAATCATTAGAATCCGTGCTTTCAAAACAACACCATATACGTTTGGCAGCCCGTTATGACACTATTCAATGAATCAAACTCTTATGTCATTGATTCAACAGCATTTTTTTCTCCGTGTACATGAACCTGCACGGAAAAACTTTTTTCAAGAGTCATTACTAAATTTATTCAAGAACTCAGGATATGAGAAAAATTTAGAACTTCTTTTAGAAAAGTTAAATATTCATCAAAGAATTTTCAGGAGTTTTTCTAATGGCTTGGAAATAATTGTTCTTGACGCTGCGACTGAGTTCTTCAGTCACTGCGCCCTGAAAAGGTCTCGAACTATTTAAGAAAGAAGACGAAGCGTAACCAATAGGTATACAGCGCCACTTGGCTTTAAACGCTTTAAAACGATCTAAAACTAAAGTATCGTAACGCGTCCCTGCAGCCGAGTGGCATATGGCGGAGCGATCTTGAGTCTCGAGGTCTCAAGTTCGACTACTCAGGCGGGCAAATTTTTTTCGCTAATTTTAAATTTTTCTATTCTTAAACCAGTTCAGGACTTTTTCAAAAAAATTCAATAAGTAGTCCAGAAATGTACTACAGTTATCCCCGAACAGCTTAAAATAATGTTTCAATCTATGGTTTTGTAGCATTTCTTGTTTTATTTTCATATCCTGAGTTCTTGAATAAGTTTAGTAATTACTCTTGAAAAAAGTTTTTCCGTGTGTATATGTAAATTGTTCGCTTTTGAATCAAGGTTCATGTACAATTTCTTGTACGAGATCCTGTAGAAGAATGTGTATACATGTACAAGATCCTGTACAAGTTCTTGTGCAGATAATATTTTTTCTTATTTTTTATTAATTTTTTTCACTTTAAAAAAAATATTTTTTTTCCATCCAAAATAATTTTTTTTACTCTTATTAGAGTAAAAGAAAGACCCTGAAAATTGTAGACCAAACAAAATATTTTTGTTAATGTTATTAACAATTTAGTTTTTATGTAGTCTTAAATTAAAAAATTTTTTTCTCGAAATCCAGTTGACCGATTTTAAAAATTCAAAAGCGGTTTTCTTCTTCTTGAAACAAAGTATTTAAAAATAATTTTTGATTTTAAAAAAATTAATTTTTAATTTTTTTTGGTATTCACGGGGGAGAAGAGGAAATTCATTTACGCATGCCCAGGAAGATCCCACTTGCCTGGGGTATGTCGGGCTCGCACAAAATGCAAGGAAAAAAAAGAAACCTCACATACCTGCTTTTAACGGCAGTCACCCTACCGACTAAAACCTCTTCTTGCATCCCCTGGGTTTCGAACCTTCTGCCCACCTACGGAACTACCTAGTGGCTTCAGACTTCGTAAATGGAGGTCCCGTTTAGTCGCTGACGCGACTCTTCCATGCCGCTCTTGTTCTGGCCTATTTCCTTCTTGTTCTTGACAGGGTCTTCTTAGCTTCCTTTAGGGCAGTTCTGAAGACCTTGTATACTCCTGATCCAGCAACATGAAGGATGTTCTCCTTCTCGCCGAACTTCGCCTTGCATAAGAAGCAGCATGGGCTCTTCTTACAACCTGCTGCCTTATGGCCAGCTTCTTCGCACTTGAAGCACGCAGCCGACCTATCTACTGCTTGGCAATCTCTGCCTATATGGCCATAGTCAAGGCACTTGTGACACCTTGTGACCATAACTCTCCTACTGACTCTGCAGGACACAAAACCGACCTTGATGTGCCCCATCTTCTCCAATCTGGCAGCGTCCTCCTGAGTGGTGACCACGACAGCGAGCTTCATACCTCGCTTATTTGGTCCGAGGATCATCACCTTCCTGCTACCTGCTGGTACCGTAGAAACTTGCTCCAAGGCACTCAAGACGTCTTCTTTCTCAGTAAGGCTGTCCATATCGCGGATTTCCAGCGTAGTTTGCCGGTCCGCCATCTGCACCTTACCAAGGTCACCGATCACCTTAGTCACCTCCTCGGTGAACAGCTTCTTGTTTGAAGACCTTCCAATTTTAATAAGAAGGTCTCCCTTTTTAGTGGGTAAAGCTCCCACAACCCTTGTCTGGCTGGCCTCCAGGTCAGCTTCTCTTCGAACTTTCGCCAGCACGTCGGCGAAAGTATTTCCTTCGGACACTTTGACGATGACTGTGGCTCTTCCCTTCTTTTCTGAAACTGGCTTTGGTACCGTTTTGGTCCCCTTGCCTGCAGTCTTTTTGGGAGGTCTCTCCTCCTTCTTCCTTTTTGGATCCTTCGTAAGCTCAGGATCGCTTCTCTTCCGCTTCTGAGCATCCAAGACAACGTTTCTCAGCATTGCCGCGTTGAAACGGTCACATCTCATCCTTCGGTCTTTCCGTGCTTCTTCTGACCAAGTCAATCCTTCGTAGAATCTCTCATCTTTTCTGGCGGCTGCTGCGTGCTTTTCCTTCACATCCCGTATGAGCGACGTCAGACTTCTCAGTCCATCCTTGATCGTCATGTTGACATTCTTCTGGACCTCACACGATTTCAGCATCTTGTTTATCTCTTCCTCCATTTTTTGAATTCTCGCCTCCTCTTCTTCGCGTAGTTTAATGCATTCATCACGATCTTGATTGCAGCTGGCAATGTCAATTGCAGAAGCATTACTGAAGACAGAAATGCAGCTGGCTTGACTGGTGACGTTGCTCGTACTCCCTCGTCTCTCCACCTTGTCCACGATGATCTGTGGAACTCCCAACGCGTTGTTGCCCTCCTGCATCCGTACCGCAGGTACTCTTCCATGTTTTGACAATCGCTCATGATGAATGTTTCCTTTTTTGCTGGTTTTGGTCTGCGTCGAGTATTTGATTTCCTTGATATCACCTATCCCCCTGAGAAAAAAAACGTTTAGAAAAAAAATGTACTTCAATTACAAAAAAAGTTATTAAATAATTAGTGTCGCGGTGCAGAGCGATATATGACTTGCAAGCACGGCTATCATGGCACCTGTGCGCACTGGCGCTACACTATAAGTTTGTATAAATCCTAACAGTCTCAATATTTAAGGAAAAAAAATACACTTTAATTCTTCGTATATTTATATAACATTTTGTTTAAAAATACCAATATTACAATATACCTAATAAAATAACAATATAATTATATATAGTTTAACGTCTTGTATCGCTTTGTACGGCCGCGGTTATTATTTACTAACTTTTTTCATAATTAACGTGGGCATATCACAATTTGTTATTAACCTTTTATAAACAAATTATTTAAAAAACTATTAAAAATAAATTTGTTTAGACACTAAAATTATTTTTAAATACTTTGTATTATAAAGAAGAAAATCCGATTTATTATTTTTAAATCGGTCAACTTTATTTGTAGAAAATTTTTTTTATTTAAGTCAACAAAAGACTAAATTGCCAAGAATATTAACAACAACTTTGTTGTTCTAGAATTTTTAGGATCTTTTTTTGTACTTAACGAGGAATAAAAAAAATTATTTTCGAACTTTTTATAACAACGACGGTGAACGAAATAATTTCAGATTCGAAATTTGAAAAACTTTAATGATTAACTATTTTACTAATGAGTTTTCATTTATTATTATTTTCGAAAAGTTTTTTAAAATTCTTAGCAAAAATTCAATTGTTTTTATAAATAATAAAATTGTTCGGAATACTTCAAGTACTTTTATAAACAATACACCGAAAAAAATAAAAGCTCAAAGCGAGAAGAGAATTCCGCTTAACAGTTATATTTACATTTTATTTTTAATATACGAAGATTCATCAACAAAAAAAGGAATTTTTTTTAGATTTGAAAGTTTGTTACACTGAGAAAAAAGGGGGCACGTTGCAGCACATTTTCGATTAAAGTTACGAGACTCAGCCCTGAGTTCCGCAGCACACTTTTCTAGGGCGCGTAGCGCGCCCCAGACTTAAGGTTTTTTGAAAGAAGTGTGTAACACGCTCGTCTGGGGAGCGCTACGTGCCCCACAAGTGTTGTAGCAGAACTCAGGGCTGAGTCGCGCAACAATACTCGAAAATGTGCTGCAACGCGCCCTCTTTTTTCTCAGTGTAACTAAAAGATGAATTTTAATTTTTCTTCATTGATTGGAATTATTCCTCTGAAATTAAAACAAATTTACAATAAAAAGAAGATAGTAGATATACAGTGCCGGTTCTGGACTCACTAGTATTGGTGCGTGTCCGTGTGAACATGAGTCAGTGTTGGTGAGTATCCGTGTGAGGGGGCAGGGAGGGGTGAGGGGGATGCGACTGACTACCATGGGGGGTATTATTTATCTATTATTATTATTATTATTATTTATCTATTATCTATTATTATTATCTATTATCTATTATTATTATCTATTATCTATTATTATTATCTATTATTATTATATATTGTTATTATTATCTATTACAGGCCTGCTCACGTGAGTAGCCAGCGAGTAAGGGGAATGGAGTGGAGGACTTTACCATGTAGGCTGTCCGCCTTTCTCTTTTCCCCTCGGCCCGTTGCACAAGCCTATATAGTGGCATGGTGGGGGCTGCTACTTGCTTCCCCTTACTCGCTGGCTACTCACGTGAGCAGGCCTGATCTATTATCTATTATTATTAGTTGGTGAGTATCCGTATACGTTAAAACGAAACAATCCAAATCTTGCAGCAAATGTCCTTCCTGTTAAATCCATGAAAGCACTAAAGATTGGAGAAGCGCTTCTACTAACCGACATTAAACAAATTAACACAAAGTATGGTCCAAAAATTGTTATTGAAATCAATTCTGAATATATAGTGTTTTTACCTTAACTAATGGTGCGAATTTTTTTATCTGAAAATAAAGAAAATAATGTTTTTGAAGACTTGAAGCAAGAAATTCACAAAGGCTGTGTATATTTTAAATATTTGGGAGGTGAATATAATCATTTTGAGTTTGTATCATCATCATCATCATCATAAATTATTTAAAAAAAATCATCAGCAATTTGAACAAAAACATTTTTCCTGAAAAATGGCCTATCTACAACGCAATCATTTAATTCTGTCAACAACATACAACCTGAATTCATCATTTAACAAACAAATTGTTATTGGTATTGCTGCAGAAAATTTGAAAATCTTATCTACGCAAGTGAATCTGTGTAATAGCTATCCTCAAGCAACCATATCTTTATCTTTGGATGAATGGGAGTTTTTCTACAGTTATTTCTCAGAAATTTCAAGTTTTTTTCAACAAAAAATGGAAACAAATATTTTTCAATCTGGAGATTTAGAATTAAAATGTGCAATATACTTGGGTCACCGACTAGTGTCAATTGGACGTGTAGATAGCAACAGAGGACATTCATTTTCATTTAACGCAACAACATTTGAAACTTTAAAAAATATAGTTGAGTGCATTCAACAAAGTGTATTTGATTTGGAAAATTCGTGTGTTAAAAGTAGTGTCAAAAGTATTATTAAAACGATTGGACAAGTAATGTTTGTAAAAAATAACAATAATAATAATAATATAGATGTAAAATTAGTGGAAAAATATATAATTTTGATAATCTTTCAGTAAGTATGTTATTGGTACAGTATTGTTTACTTGATGAATTGTAAAAATTTCCGTTGTCCAGTTTGGTGTATAACCTTTTTCAAAAACATGTTTTAATTTGCTAATTCGCACCTTATCACCAATTTTAAATTTAACTTTTTTTTCTTCAATTGAATTTACAGCAAATTTCTTATATATATTAAATAAGATTTTTTTTTCATTTAAACGATTTACATTTTTTGGTTTCATTTTAATTGTTCGATGCACAGTATCATCAATTTGGAAAAAATATCAATGACAGTCAAGATGTATTTGAAGTTTTTATTTTTTTTGCATATGTATTCATTTCCACAAGATCCGCCTGCCATGTTTCATCAATTGCTCTAATATCAAATTTTCGTCTTGAATAATTTCTTCTGGCTGGTTTGTGCAACTCCTTAACGAAAACTAACTTTTGATCAATCATTCTGTTTTCTAGTATTTTTTTCAAGTTCTCTCAAGTGCAATAATTCGTTTTTCAAAATCAGTAAAAATTTCTTTATTGAGAGATAACCATTCTACATTCCTCTTAATACCAGCTTTTAAATTGCTTAAATATTTTATTACAGAATCTTCCAATTTCGTAATTTTAATATTGTTTGCTTGTGTGTCAGATCTTAAAGAATCTAAAACCTTGTAGATTTCATTGACTTCAATATTTATAAGTTTTTTTACAAGACTGTAGTTTGTTGCATCACCTTCATCTGAGGCTTCTGACAGATTACATATCTTTTTATGTTCTATAACGAAATGTCCGTCAGATGTAACTTTAAAGCCAATACCTGGAAGTCCACGAACTTGGTTTTTAGTTTTCTTAAAAGAACGTCCAAATACATCAAGAGACATGGTCCAACTAACACATTATCATCAGTGACAATCATTAATATATAACAGTAATTTTTTGGTTGTTTGACCGTATGATATATTTTGTTTAATAATGATAAGGCCTAAATACGGTTTTGTTTAGATGATGTTTATTTACAATCCCTACTAGTCAATATATAACGTTAGCCTCACGAAGTTCCTCAATAATGGATATAATTTCGTTTGTATGACTTGAATTTCCAGCTTTTTGAGATGCTAATTATAGTAAACGTAATCTATTAACCAATTCATTTGGATCATCCCAGTATATATAATCTAATTTATTTCCTTCTTTAGCAAGCATATATTCCGGTAGTATACCTTCTCCGGTTGAACTTTGTCTTTTACTACTACCACTTTTTCTAGAAGGAAATAAGATTTTTTCAATATATTGTTTAAATTTAAAAGATGAACTTTCTCGAATATCACTATCCACCTTGTAGTGTTTTTTGTGTGCATTTGTCTTGAGTAGTATTGCTTTATAATTTTTCAGATCCTCTGCTTTCACTTCAGATTCTTTTGGGTTCTTTTTAAAAAGTACTTTGAGCAATCCTTTAGTACTGAGAAAAACCAAGTCACCTACATGAATAGAATTCTGACTAAAATTAATTGAAGAGTTACCAACCATTAATCTATCTTTCGTTAATTTTCGTACACCGTATACATTATCAATCTCTTTATTTCTTTGATTTAGTAGTGGCAAATATATTTTTGTAATTTCATCAACTGTTGGAGATGAAGAGGCTAATTGCATTTCCTGTTCATTGAAAGAAACTGTATCTAAAGGTTCTTCATCTGCGAATGTTGCTGATTTAAATGATTCATCATTTATAATATAATCATCATCATCATCATCAAATGAATCATACAATTTTTCCTTTTTCTCAGTTTTCACATTTTTGTTTTTTTCCTTTTTAATACCATCAAACGTTTTAATAATTTCAATATCATCAAGTTTTTCTAAGGGATTCACAATAGGCTTAAGAGTGTCACCTAATGCTTGCTCGAAAGACTCTTTTTCCAATTTTAATAATTTGTGTTTTCGTCGAATTGATTCACTTGCTTTAGCCAATTGTTGGTAGAGGTCTCCTCGACAAAATTATCAGCAATTTACCCATTGAACTACATTTACCTGGTTATCAGTATTGTGGACCTGGAACGAAATTAGTAAAAAGATTGGCACGCGGTGATCCTGGTATCAACCCTCTCGATTAGGCTTGTAAAGAACACGATATAGCTTATTCTCAAAATAGGAATAATCTTGAAAATAGACACGCAACAGTCAAGATTCTTGCTGAAAAAACTTGGCTTCGAGTACTAGACAAAAACGCAAATCTTTCTGAAAAAGCAGCAGCTTACGCGACAGTAAACGCTATGAAAATGAAAACAAAATTTGGAATGAGGCATAAATCGAAAAATATAAAAAGGAAAAAGAAGAATATTAAGAAAAATAAAAATAAGGCAGTTTTCCCACTGAGAAATATTATAATGGCGGCAAAGCAATCTATTACACCTGGTAATGATAATACACCTTCAGCTATTAAGTCAGCGCTAAAAGGTGCACGTGCAGCTCTAAAAATTGCAGGTGGAAAACGCCAAGTGAAACAAAAACTTGAGTTTTACCTGTACCAAAAAAAGTAGGTGGTTTTTTACCATTTCTTATACCGATTTTTGCCGGTCTTAGTGCAGTAGGGGCTCTATCTGGTGGAGCTGCTGGAATTGCAAAGGCTGTTTTTACGCGTGATGATTTGCCAACTGAAGGACCATACAAATACGAATCTGCAATAATTAATTTAGACAATAAAGATATTGTTGGTACACACTGGGTTGCTTTTAAAAAAAGAAATAATGATATAATATATTTCGACAGTTTTGGAAATCTTCGACCTCCAAATGACCTGGTAAAATATTTAAAGGTTAAAATTATAAAGTACAATCACATTAGATATCAAAATTATAAAACGTTTGTATGTGTTTTCTATTGCCCAATTATTAGGATTTAAACTACAAATTCTTACACCAAACATATACCATGAATCTGACTCACCAGTTTCCATTATAAAGGTTAATTCTCTTAGAATTGAGTGCAATATTACCACAGGTGCATACATCAACAGTCAAAAAGTACATACTGTACATGAATTTTTTCCAAGTGTACCAGCAGGATATAAGATCGTTGAAGTGCCATCTCAAGTCATTTACTTACCAGTCGTAGTAAAGACGATTGATTATATTCAATTGCGAATAGTTGATCAAGACGTACATATTGTAAATTTTCGAAGTGAAAAAATAACTGTTCTATTACACATTAAATCTCTTTAAATAATAGGGATTGTATTTAATAGAAAAAAATTACTGGTTACGGATTTAAGAAGACTGCAGAATGTCAGAAACAATTCAGTTACAGATCTCCAGTCAAGATGTTAACACCTCAAAACATTCAATTATTGAAGAGTCTAGGACTGAAAGTAATCGGAGAGAAAAAACGAAAAAGAGAATAAAAAGAATTAAATTTTTCTGTTTCTGTACTTTAATTTTTAGACGACTTAATTTCTGCAAAATAAAATGGAAGACGAAGTGTTAAGTATTGCAAAACCAATTGTTTTCGATGAATCTATTGCTCACTGTGAGGTACATGCTCATTTGCTATATGCCTCGTCAACGTTCAATAACAGCGATGAAATTCAAATAGCAGTTCAGAATCAAGATCACTGCATTTTAACAGGAAAAAGTTCGCTACACATTCAGGGAAAATTGATAAAAAACGATGGGACACCTACTAACAATACCAGATTCATTATAAATGGCATTTGTCATTTATTTGAGGAAGCACGCTATGAGTTAAATGCTGTTGAAATCGATAAATGTAAAAATGTTGGACTGACGAGTGTTATAAAAAATTATGTTTCAATTTACAGAAAATCAGAGTAAATTTTTGAAAACGCAGGTTGGTTTTCAACGTGTACTGAAAACACCTTTCTTTCTGATAATAATGGTAATTTTGACATCGTAATACCTCTAAGCTTAATATTTAGTTTCATTGAAGACTATCAAAAAATTATTGTTAACGCTAGACATGAATTAATTTTGACAAGAGCAAGAAGTGATGTTAACGCAATTATGCAAACTGCTGAAGAACAAGTGAAAATTTCTATTACTAAAATCAAATGGCTATTACCCAATGTAAGATTATCGGATGCCAGAAAAATCAAGTTACTCAAGTATATTGAAAAGGATCCACTCATTTCAATTAATTTCCGAGCATGGGAATTGTATGAATATCCATTACTACCAACAACAGCGAATCACGTTTGGACTGTCAAGACATCAACACGCGAAATGCAAGTTGTTTCGATCATTGTAAAATTACAAATGTAAAACTATTTTTAAATAATCAGTGCTATCCATATAGTAATCTTAACATTGATGTGGATAAAAAACAATATGCAGTGCTTTATGAAATGTATACAAATTTTCAAGCTAGCTATTATTACAGAGAATCTCAACCGTATTTAACAAAAAACGAATTTCTTGAATGTGCTCCACTAATAGTGATTGACTGTTCAAAACAAAATGAATCCCTAAAATATGGCCCTGTAGACATTCGTCTTGAATTCGAGGCAAACGAAAATTTCCCTGCACAAACTGCTGCCTATTGTTTAATTTTGCATGACAGAATTGTAGAATATCGACCAATTAGTGGTGGGCTGAAAAAATTATATAAATATTTTAAATTGCAAATTTAAGAGTCAGTTGTCTGCAATATGGAGTACGTTGTGGATGTTCAAGGTTTCAAATTGACTCCAAATGAATTTATTGTCAAAGAATTGGTTATTTTACCATTAAATGAAAAAGTACCACGTCCATACAGTTTTTTATTTCAACCACCTTGTGATTGGATGGACATTAAACCTGATTGTAAACAATTAAACAAATGATTGGAAAATAATTTACATTGTTTAACATGGACATCTGGTGACGTTCCTTATAAATTATCGTCTGCTATAATTGAGAATATATTCAAAAAAGCTGAGAAAATATATGTGAAAGGATTGGATAAGAAAAAATGGCTAGAAAAATTTGTCAAGAAAACAACAAGTGTTATCGATATGTTGGATATGAATTGCCCATCATTACACCAGCTACTACATGAATCATGTAGTATGAAACCGTGTAATCACCATGAGAATAAAATAAATTTAGAATTTGTAAATTGCGCTTTACGAAATGTAAAATTACTGTCAGCTTGGTTAAATAAAAATGTATAGTGTAAAAATCTATTGTTAAAAAAATTCAATGAATATTCATTATAATATCCAAAAAAGAAACAAATATTTGCTTGATTTATATTTACTTTTATTACTTTACTGAACTATTTATCATAAAACTAATAAATGAATAAAACTATTTTATGCTTTTTTCTAATAAATAATTGAAATTATTAAATTTGTGTATAATCTTATTTATATAATTTTTAGGTTAATAAATAAAATTTAAAAAATTGTATAAATGATATTAGTTCTTCACTGTCTTTCAATTCGAACAATTAAAAAGAAACCGAAAAATGTAAATAAAACAAATGAGAAAAAAATCTTATTTCATGTATATAAGAATTTTTTATTTCTTCTCTTATATTATTTAAAATCAAATTCATATTCTCTATATTTAAATTCACATTAATTATTTTTTTAAAATATAGGGGAGAATGGGGAGTTATGAAGCATGGGGAGTTGTGAAGCACAGCCATAGATCTCGCATAGTAATTGTTTTGATAGATGTCACTTACTCTGAATGTTTTTTCACCTAATATCTTCGTTTTGTAATTGGATTCATTCCGATAGCAGATATTTTGCATATCTTTCAAGACAATGTGTTCAACCTTTCGTTTATAAACTTTTATTGAGTGTTCCATTTTGTAGAATTCTTTCAAAATTCGCGAACAAATCAAAAAGATAAGTTCACCTATATAATACCCAGCAATGATTAGGTTCTCGAAATTTAAAAGGATTTATGCAAAATCTCAATAAAGAATATTTACCAAAAAATATAATTTTTAACGATTTTTAGTAGTGCTTCACAACTCCCCATGATTTTTAAAAACTTGAAAAAGCAGCTTTTTAGCCCAAGTGAAAAAAAATTGTCGATTTTATTTTATTTTATGCAAATTCTTCAACCAGTAAGCATATTTGAAGACCCTCTAGAGATTCAAGTGGAGAAAATTTGAAAAAAATTTTTTTGAAGTTACAACTCATAAACAAAGCGTGCTTCATAACTCCCCATTCTCCCCTATAATTTATTCTTCAAATTCTATAATTTTTTATTGTATAATTCTATTTATTAAGTTTCATAAACTTTTTAAAATTTATATTTAATTGCTTATTTCTATAATTTATTCTTATTTATATAATTTTTAGGTTAATAAAAAAAATTTTAAAAATTGTATAAATAATATTAGTTCTTCACTGTCTTTCAATTTAAAAATATTTATTGTAATATATACTTACTTTTAAATTTTTTGAAGTTTTCTTCATTTCATCCTTTAAGTATGTAGTAATAGCAGTGACAAATATTAAGAATAATAAATATTAAAAAAAATAAAATGATTAAAAATTAAATTTTAAGCTATTCTGAAAAAATTTACTTTTTTTGAACGATGATGATGATGGTGATAACAATGATGATAAACGAATGGAATAAATTGTTATTAAAAATTACTATAGGATAATGTTTCATATTTTTTTCATAAATAAATAAAAGACATGATGAAGATTTTTTTTACATTATTTATTTATTTTATAAAGTGTATCAAATTGTTTTTTGAAAAAACTACAATTTCTGAAATCATTACACTTGTTTTAAAACATTTTTTTAAAAATAAACATATTGTTCTCTTTAACGAGACGAGTGGTGATTCCACCGTTGACAGTAATGATGTTAATATCATACAGATCACTTGCAGAATTACTTAAATTGTACATTGTGATCGCATTGTTGCATACTTCTAACATTGAACTGTGTGTCATACAGTAAATCCACTGCACTAAATATAAATTAAATATAATTTTGATTTGTACAATTTACAGGATTTAGTAGCAGTTATCGGCTTGAAAAAAATAATTTAATTTTTCTAGAAATATCTTTTTAATTAAAAATTTTTTAGCATGGAAATTTAAGTCTGATCAATGAACGATTAACAATTAGTTTCAAGTGAACATTATAAAATCAATTTTCAAATAAACAACAATATACGAATAAATAAAATATATAGCAAGTGCATCGATGTTATATAACTCATCGAATTACATTTTAGCGTGATTAAATTTTTCTTTTATTATAGAACATAAACTGGAATATGTCCAAGAATAAAGGCAAATGCAGACCTTAGCAGACTCATGATTCAAGCGGTTGCGATGTTTTCTTATTATGAGTCCAGCTTTTGAGAAGAGTCGTTCTGCTGGT
Organism: Leptopilina myrica (nomen nudum); assembly: GCA_032872475.1. Classification (NCBI taxonomy): domain Eukaryota; kingdom Metazoa; phylum Arthropoda; class Insecta; order Hymenoptera; family Figitidae; genus Leptopilina; species Leptopilina myrica (nomen nudum). The sequence goes on along the minus strand of CM065466.1, from coordinate 27,311,618 downwards.
ACCGAAGTTGCTTGAATACTAAAAAAGTCTCTAGCCATGCGATTGAGATTTGGGTACACATTTTTATTTTGATTCCATCATTGTGCGATATCAGTACTCTTATCAGCTCTTGGTTCTTTTAAATACCTCGAAATTTCTTCTCGCCATCCGGTTTCAGAATTTGCTTCTTGCTTAAAAAATGAAAAAATATTGAACTCATCGCTATTGTCATCATCTGGTTGAGAATCTTTCTTAGATTCAAAAGATTGATGTTCTTAATCTGATGGTGAGTACATTTTTTTGAAAATTCGTTCAAATTTTTTTAATGACTCTGATCCCATCTCGCGACCCCAGTCAGTCATGTTAAAAGTTTCATACTTATGCCTTGGATCAATAATTAGAATTAAACTATATATCCAGTTGAATTTTCGATAGTGTTTTAAAAGCTTATTTAATGCAGACTGAAGAGCATTTCCTAGACAAATATCAGTCAAAGTTTTACTTCGATTTTCGTTGATGCTGGTTACTGATTTTTCTAATTTGTCCAATAACAAATTAAAACCTATTACGACAAGTGGCAAGGTTATATACTTTTCGCCACAGAGACTTGTAGATAGCGCCTTAAAGGATATTAAATACTTTTTAATTGAACTTAAAAGATCCCATTCAGTTGCATTTAGGTTAAATGATCTCAATTTCGAATCAGTTGCACATAAAAACTCCAAAGCTGCTCTCATCCGAAGGGCTACATCAACCATATTGCAAGAAGAATTCCATCTCGTCGAAACGTCTACAATTGGTGACAAATATTTTACTCCCATCACATCACAGGATGATTTTAATTTTTCACGTAGTTGTTCGGAATACTTTAATTTTTTGAAGAGATTTCGCAAGCGAACCATGACTTTTGATTCAGAAACTATTTCTTCTTCCTTTTCCTGCTCTGCAGAACTCTCGCGATTTTCAAGCAAATCACTATCATCGTATTTTTCATACGCTTCAGATTCAACATGTTCGTCTTCGATTTGAAGTTGGCGTAAAAAATCTTGCGCAGCTAGGTGAATTATATGTGCCAAACAACGAAAATGTAAATCATTTGCTTCAAATTCGGAATCCAAAGAGTCACGTAAAAGATTTGATAATTTCTGAATAAATAATGTGTTGGCTGCGGCATTATCGACAGTTATTCCCTGAAGCTTACTTATTAATCCTTTTTCTTTCAGAACACCCAGAAATAGATTAGCAATATCGTTTCCTGTATGTTTTCCGTTAGATGGCACAAAGTCGATAACCAAAGATCTCGGGACCCAATTTTCGTCAATAAAGTGTGCAGTAAGACCATAATATGATGTTCCACTAATTGAGGTCCAGCCATCAATTGTATACGAAATTTTAGAAGAATTGTTTTGCAATATTTCCAGAACTATTTCCTGCGTTTCTTTGAATTGAGTTTGGAATAATGATTTTAATTAAATGCGCTTTGGTAATTCGACTTCAGTACTAAGGTAGCGGAATACATCTCTAGACTCATCACAGTCATCGAAGAAATTAAAAAGAAGACACTTCTTAGCACACCACGTGACCAACAACTTATCGAACGTTTCTTGATGGAAGCACACCTATATTATAAAAAAGTTATATTCAAAATATAGAATATATTAAACAAAATTCTTTTAAATTCAAATAAAATATCTTTGAAATTTTATGATAAATTAACCCTTTAACGACGAGATGTGCTGCTTTTCAACATGAATTTCAAACGCCTATAACTAGTAGATAGAAGCCATAAAATTTTTCAAAAGTCCATATCCTACTATTTTGGGGGTCGCTCTTTCTAATGGCGTGGTCAAAATTTTCAAAAAATGATATTAAACCCTTCTTTTTTCCAAAAATGCTTAAAAATGTCAAGTTTTTTTAAAGCAGTTTTTTTAAGGAATTTTTTTCTCCACCATAACATTTTTTAAATCGAACAAAATGTATCAGAAACGTGTTTCCGATGGTTGTACTTGAAAAATATCCATTTCTAATTTTTATTTTTTTCGATTTTGAATTTAAAATGGCGCTTGAAGGACAACAAAATTTCCTAATTTTACGTAAGATTACAAACTTTTTCAAAATTGCTCAAATCTAATTGAAATTTGTTACTCGGGGGTTTTGGGGGTCGCGGATTACGAAACTGAAGTCAGATTCAAAAAATTCAAAATTGCGGATCCAGTATGGCGGTCGAATTTTGTGAAACTCATTGAATTCAGTTGAAACTCGTTAGTCGGAGGTTTTTGGTGTCGCTGATCACGAATCTGAAGTAAGATTCAAAAAATTCAAAATAGCGGATCCAATATGGCTGATTAATTTTTCAAAATTACTCAGATTCGCTTGAAATTTGTTACTCGGGGGTTTTTTAGGTCGCTGATTACAAATATGAAGTCAAGTTAAAAAAATTCAAAATGGTGGATCCAAAATGGCAGCTTAATTTTCCAAAATTACTAAGATTTGCATGAAATTTGTTACTCTGGGGTTTTCGGGGTCGCTGATTTTGAATATGAAGTCGCCTTTAGCGTTTAAATAATTAAAGTTGTCCAATTCTCACCACGAGGAGGTAGGCGAGATAGAGTATCATTTTTTTTACTTTTTCAGTGATTAAATTTTTTTTTTGTTTTCTCAATGTTATAATTTACATCTTTCAACTTTTTATTAAAAACTATTAATTTGTATTATGCGCTTTTTTGAAGCAATTGTCACAGTAATATAACTTCCATGTTTTGTAGTATTTTATCAATAAATAGATCATTAAAAATTCAATAACTTCAAAAATCTATTAAATTCCAAAAATAAATTTTTAATGTAAAAAATTTTTATTATAAAATAACTATTAGGGGAAAGGCTTGCAGATTGTTTTACTTGGGTTATTTCTTATTGCAGGAGTGCTATAATAAAAACGCGACTGATATTGTTTTCAAATTATTAGTTATTACATTTTATGATCTTTTGGAGCAAAAAGACAAATTTTTATCTTCCATATAGCCCCATGGAAGTGTGTTAGATGATTTAGGTAGAAGTTAGCGCTTATCATTCAACCAACTCAAAACAATTTTATTTTTAAATAATTTTGTTTATAATTTTGATCTTAATCCAATAAATTCTTCCATTATTTTTCCACAGTATTCATCCTTCATTAACCCCAATACTTTTTTATTACAAAGAGGCAAGCCGAAGATATTGTTTGGAGGATAATCAGAAGTATCAAATTTATCTATATCTCTCTTTATGTATTGATAAAAGTCAGGAACTTTAATTTCATAAATTAAACTATCCGTATCGGTGTAGAGTAACTATGCTTTGTATTCAAAATTTATTTTAATGTAATTATAATGAAAATCATAAGTAATAATTTTTGAGACGTCTAAAACTGTTAAACCAGTGCAAATTAGTTTATTAAATGTTATTTTTAACCTGTTCATCTCAATGATTACCATATTTTCGTCAAATATGGTGCAGCTATGGAAATTTGGTTTACCTATGAGTGACCTTGGACCATACCGCCCCTTCCATTTTGTAATTAATCGAACGTCTTTGTATTTGCGCACATTCTCCATAGTTTTACCAAATACAGAGTTATTCATTAATTTATAAAAAAAAATTTCAAACTCGTTGGATGACCTTTTTCTCATTTCCGTATTCAAATCTATATAACTTTTTAACCATGGCATCTGTTTGAAACTTAAAACTCTATGAATTTTGGTCCATTTCATTCCTAAACTCAAATATAATTTTAAATTTCTATAATATAGAACGTACTGTTTTTTAGGATATAGCGTTGTCATTAATTTTCTAATTTTAGATTTTGATTGAGGTGGTGCAAAGTGCTCAGGACACAAAGGTAAATCCTTATGAAAATTATGCAATTCCACAGGATATTGTAAATCGACTTCGAGAATATAACCGATAGATGAATCATCAGCTACATTGACGTAATCAATTTTAGAAATATCCTTTACCCACTGAAAATCTTCATAAGGCAAAAATTCAGACATAGATGCACCATACTGATTATTTATATCAAAATACATGATATATGATTCTGCTATGGATGCATCAAATTTTGAACCCATATACCTATTATTAGATTTTGAATGTCTATTGGAGCATTGTGAGACACCACCTCTGATACCAGATTCAATAAATAATAGCATTTCTGGATCGGTTAGTAATTTAAGTTTAATTTTTGTATATTTCAACATGGCGTCAAATGCGAGTCCTGGGGCAGTATAGTAGTGTAAGGGATCCAATTTATACGTAGAGATACTGGTTTTTCTAAAATTTTCAAAAATATCCGCTAAAAGAAGAACGTCTGTTTTGAGGTACAGATCTGAATATTGTCCTAATGTTTTTAAATTAAAAGTTTCCCATACATTTTCAGCATGTACATAATCTTCATCTGAAATTGATTCATTATTTAATCTTGAGAAAAATGCATCTTTTTGAGGAAGAGATTCTTCGTCTAATTTTAACCATGCGTCAATGTATTCGTATGGGAATACACCTTTTCTCGTCAATAATTTAAATTCATTTTCATTACTGAAGTGTTGTTTTGTAATTTGTTTGTCATTGTCCGTTAAGTATGATGCTAATTTTTCCAAACTGCTTGCCATAAATCGAAAAGAATCAATAAATCTAAATTTGATTTTTGTTCCGTCAACATCTTTTGTAAAAGAAATATATTTTTCCTTATTTATTGGCAATAAACTGATTTTTCCCTTAAAACCTGTAGCGAGAGCTTTAATAAAAAAATGTGAGTCGTATCCAGACAAATTGTGAAAAACAATAGGAATAACGTGTGAAAACTAGAAATTTACATTGCAGGCTTGATTAGCTGGACCACGATATTTACCTGTAAAATGACAATGATCACGGTGTCTAATTTCATTTTCCTTAAATGGTTTTTTACAAATGTGGCATAAAGGTTCTGTTTGAAAATTATTTATTTCATCATTTGTTAATTTTTTCATGGGAACAATATGTGAAAAATATATCGTTTGGATATTGTAAGCTAAATTTTTTAATTCATTGATAAACCACTCAATACAATCTTGACCGCGATAAAGATTTGTTTTCGTTAGTGACTCATCAAAACTGAAATGTAAATTATACGCTACACTTGTCGGAACATGTTTTTGAACGAGATATATTTTTAATTAATGTAAAATGGGATATTGGTTTTGTTCCATCAGTTTAATTTGTTTCAATCATTAATAAGTGTATAACTTTAAAATATGGATTATTTTTACTTAAATAAACTGGAACAATTTCTACTTTTTTTCTTTTATTATCATTTTCATCTAGAGCATAAACATTAATTCTTAAGTCATTCATTTTCTCAAATTTGTTTATATCAATGAAACTAATTGGAAATTGAATCCCATCGTATTTTAACACACGACTGTAATGAGGATAAGAAGAAACACGAGAAACGTGATCTCTAGCGGGATGTAAAGCAGCTATTATACACCAAAGAAAACAGACGTGATCATTGTTTTTGATATTAACAACTGCTTTTTTATTTTGAATTATTTTTGGTAATTCAATAAAAGTTGAATATCCCACTAAAAATGCGACATATTTGTTAATATTTACAACTAAATGTAAAATTTCATTTAAACTCCAACCCGATTGATTTTCAATAAAGTTTTCGATTTTTATCAAAACTGAATCTCTAACATCTTTATCATACCATTCATTTAAATCAGTTGAAAGAGAAATTATTGTATTATGTGTAGAAATATGTTTTATATAATTAATTTTAATCATTTCCCCTTCTTTTAATGTTTCAAATTTTCCATAAAAAATTATATTAACTTTTAGATTTAAATTTTGTATTAAATTTTCTTTTACTTTATTAATTATTAAAGATTTTGAATCCTCTAAAAAATGTCTCAAGTCTTTGTGTTTTAAATCAATTACTGACCCTGTTTGTATCCTGTTTTCAAAAGCATTCTCCAAATTTTGCCATTGTATTCGATTAATATTCTTTTCATTTTCTGCCGACAAACGTCCACCACTTTTTATCAACAGGTGTTTGAATTTTTCATCAAATGCTTTAAGAAGTCCTAAAGATGCAACCACACTTTGTTTTTCATTCACTGTCAGGTTTTCACTATTTTCACATATGTGGTAAATAAATTTAATACGTTCATAGAATTTAATGTAAGAGTTTATTATAAAAGTATTTAGCTGGAGGTTTATACACGACGTTCTATTCAAAGAATAAGTACTGCAACGACGTTAAAATGAGACCTCTCGGTACGAGTCCCAAATCTAATCTGCCATAGCTTGGCTCAATAGGGGCTCAATAGCTGTCCCTATCATAAAACTCCGGAAAAGAACGAAACCCTTCGTCTTTAATATTGCTTCTAGTTCGGGATTTCCACACTTTTACTATTTTTTATAACTACGAAAAATAGTTTCCTACAGACGACCTTCCTGACCACCGAAGTCGTCCTCGACCTCTTTCTACTATTGCCCATCTGAAAATGAGGAATAATTATATTAATTTTAATTATTTTAACTCAATCAAAATATTATCGGGAACAGATGAACAACTAATTACTCGAAAATCCACCCTTCAAAGGAGTGGCCATCTCCCCAAAGAGTAAGTAATCGCGCAATTTGATTTATTTTAAGGATAGGTTAGAGACAGGGAAAATAAGGTTAAACCAGCGTGGACATTATTTTGTGGAATACCTCATAAGAGAATCAACTCCCACAAACACCACGCTCGGTCCATACTGACTGATCAGTAGTTATTTCACCAGATTTATCAGATTACCAATCAATGGGATATTCAATACATATATATATATATAGAAATCAACTCCCACTGTTGTTTCTCTAATATAATCTGCCAGAACCACCAGGACTTTATTTCGCCTTAAAGCGATCACCTTGGTTCTGAATCATAAAAGGAGTCATTATCTGTCACTGAATTTAAGAAAAGAAAAGCCATTACAGAGAGGTGAATATTTTTCTCATAGCTTATTTCCTGCTTTAGTGCGCCTGAAGACGACACCTGCTCTCAGATCATACGAATCAAAATACTGTTTACTATCCGGCTGAACAATACCGTCTTGTAAGATTTTACGAATAATTTCAATATCGGGATCTTGCATTTGCGCTACCTTTATCGATTCACTTTCAGTGATGTCAGTATGCAAAACCTCAACAGGATTTCGACTTAAATAATCGACATGTGCGCCTTGTGAACCAGGACGATAGACAATATCAAAATTAAAATCCTGCATATAGACCCACCATCGAACGACCCTCGGTTGGATATCCTTCTTTGTTGCCGTGGCACGTACCGCTGTACAATCGGTTACAATTGTAAACTTAATCCCTAACAAATAAACTCGCAATGCTTTAAGTGCCTCATAAACTGCTAAAGTCTCTAAATCATAAGAATGGTATTTTTGTTCCGTAGCAGAGGTTTTTCTGCTGTAGTAACAAACCACATGTTACAAACCATCCTTTTTCTGTATTAACATAGTACCCAATCCAATGGAACTAGCATCTGTATGCAATTCAGTTTCGAGTGTTGGGTCATAAATGGTTAAGACGGGTCTGCTTATAAGAATTCTTTTTACTTCGAGTACAGCATTCTTTTGCTCGGGACCCCAAACCCAAGGGGATTTTTTTTTAATAAGTCGGTCAATGGAGAAACTAATTTAGCGAAGTTCTTTATAAATTTTCTAAAATAACTCGCAAGACCCAAAAACGTCCGTACTTGCTTTACACTAGTTGGTTCAGGAGCATTCTCTACCGCTTTAATTTTATGACTTCCGGGTCGGACCCCTTCCTCGGAAATTTCCCTTCCCAGGTATTCAATTTTCGTTTGGAAAAACCTACACTTTTCAAGATTTAATGTAAAATTATGCTGTCTAAGTGTTTCGAGTACTAACGTTAAATTTTGAAAAGCTTCTTCAATAGTTGATGCTGGCAAAAGGATATCATTTATGTATACAAGAGCAATGGAGAATCTTAATTCACCTAAAGCACGATTAATTGCTCTTTGAAAAGTCGCTAGACCATTTTTCAATCCGAAAGGCATACGCAGAAATTCCCAATGTCCATCGGGTGTCACAAAACCAGTAATTTCAATAGACCCTTTGTCCATAGGAATTTGGTAAAACCCTGACTTGAGATCTAATGCGATAAATATCTTTTTACCTGCAAGACGATCAATATGATCCTCAATGTTTTTAGAATTATACCGTTAAGAGTATAGTAAGCGATGGTATATCCCACTTCTGATATGTGGTAAATAAATTTAACACGTTTATAGAATTTAATGTAAGAGTTTATTATAAAAGTATTTAGCTGAAGGTTTATACACGACGTTCTATTCAAAGAATAAGTATTGCAACGACGATAAAATGAGACCTCTCGGTACGAGTCCCAAATCTAATCTGCCATAGCTTGGCTCAATTTTAGTGACATATATTTAATTTATATGTTCTTAAATATTATTTGAAACAGTATTTTTGTATATTAAAGTTAAGTGAGTTTAGTTATTCATAAAATAAAGTGAGTTTTCAAAGCGGATTTCAAAAATTTAAATTCGAAAATAGCTGTCCCTATCATAAAACTCCGGAAAAGAACGAAACCCTTCGTCTTTAATATAGCTTCTAGTTCGGGATTTCCACACTTTTACTATTTTTCATAACTACGAAAAATAGTTTGCTGCACATAAGTATTTTTTTACTTTTAAAATACTAACACTGTTTAATTTCAATAACTTTTTACACTCCACAGGACATGGTCCCTCTTCTCTTTCACTTATTAATCCATAAGCTTCCTTCACACATGTAACAAACGTTTTACAAATTTTCGCATTTATTTTTCAACATTATAGTTCTGATATCTGAAAAAGAAATGATCCCTTTTTAGAAGATGCATTTACTCCCACCTTGCTTTATATACTTGCAAAACTTCTTCTCTCAAGGATTGATTCTCCCACCCCTTTTGAAAATTAATACACTCTCCCCTTTTTAAATTGATAAAAATGACGTCAAAACAAACCAATTAAAATTGTCAGACAATGATGCATTTCCTCTCCACCCCACCCCTTTTTGAAAAGTAATACACCCACCCCTTTTTTTAACCGATTAGATAGTCAAAATAAGCTGTTAAAAAAATTTGCAGACAATGACTAATTTCCTCTCTACCAAAACCTCTTCTTTTTCAATGAAAAATTCTTCTATCCCCACCCCTTTTTGAAAAGTAATACACTTATTATTAACCAATTAGATAAAGTCAAGAAACCCGTTTAAAAAAATTTGCAGACTGCACCCCCCCTCCCCTTTATTAAATTGATAAGTGGTAGTCTAAATAAACCCATTAAAATTTGCAGACAATGACTAACTTATAATAATAATAATAAATAATCGTAGTCAGTGGCATCCCCCTCTCCCCTCCCTTCCCTCCTTATACAGATACTCCCCAACTAATAATAATAGATAATATATAAATAATACCCCCCATGGTAGTCAGTCGCATCCCCCTCACCCCTCCCTGCCCCCTCACACAGATACTCACCAACACTGACTCATGCTCACACGGACACGAACCAATACTAGTGGGTCCAGAACCGGCACTGTATATCTACTGAAGATTTTTAAGTCTTTTTTGTATTTCTGAACACAGCTTCAAATTGGTTAAAAAATGACATTTAATAACAAAACATAAAAAAGAAAAATCCTCTCAATTTGAAAAGAAAAATTTAATACCCACATATAAGAGGAAAAAATGCTACAAAAGAAGAGAAATCGAATAAAATTAAAAATATTTTTTTGGGTGTAAAATTCACAAAAGAAATCTAACTATTTTCAATATAATTTTAATAAAATTCTTTGAAATGATTAAATTATTTTTCTGACTAGTAAAAATATTCGTAAGAATTTAATTTTTCGATAGGAATTCAATTATTTTTAATACATTTTATTAAAATTTCTCGAAATGATTTATTTATTTTATTGTAATAAAATATTTCTAAAAAATTTAATTAGATACTATTGTAAAAAATTTAATTAATTGATTTACAAAATCAATTTTTGAATTAAAATTATTAAAAAAAATTTTTAATAAAATATTTATAAAATTCTATTATGGGGCAAAATTTCTGAAGCGGACCCCCCTCCAAAAAAAGTTCTGAGATTGACTTGATATTTTGGTAATTTGTTGTCCTCTATAAGAGTGATAAATTTCCAAAATATTGGTATAATTGAAAAAAAATTGTAAAAAGTAGAGGGGGTAAAAGTTTTAGATTTTCGAAAACATTGACATTTTCAAATCACTATAAGTCGGATAAAACTTTATGGATTTTCATTTATGAGGAACGGATTTTGAAGTATTTTTTATGTAATTTCTGATGCATATAAGAAAATTTTCAAAAAAAAAAATTTTTTTTTTTCAAAATTAATTTTTATTTTTGATTTTTGACCGATTTGGGTATTTTATTTTTTTTAATAATTTCATTCGAAAGCTGAGGTTTTTTCCGATGAAATATGTAATTTTCAGAGTGGGACAGAATATAGTTTAAGAGAAATTTAATAAAAAAAGTAAAGTTGCGCGCGCGTCGCGCGCTGTTGGTGCGCCTTTCACGACTGCGGTTTCTGACTGCATCTTATTCAGTAAAAGCTCTCTGCATTGTTCAGGGTTGAGACTGTCATTATACAATAATGCCTGGATTACTGTTACTGAAAAAATTTTGAATAACCTGTTTTAAAAATTTTACTTTGAAATTGATTAAAATTATAAATTATTATACTGTTATTTGCCGAAATAGAAAAATTGTCTCGAGGAAAGATTGAATAACAAACAAAAATTTTTAACAATCATTAATTTTTTTATTCAAAAGAAAAAAAAATTTGTATTAATTCTATAAGTCAATAATAATTTTTGTTAACTAATTTTAATTTGTTTTTTAAAAGGGAAAAAATTTGCAATATGGGTTAGAATTTTAAAAATTTTCAGAGAAAACATAAAGTATTTTTTTTAAATCAAAATGACAAAAAACATTTCTATTTGGTCTTAGGAATGTGTCCAGGAAAAAAAACGAAAAATATATTATTTTTTATAAATATAAATTTATTATTTATATTTTATAAATATAAAGGGGATAACATATACTATCGTTTAAAATTAGAAACTTTTTTAAAAGTTTATTTTTTAATAATTATTTAATAAATTTTGTATAAATAATTAATTTTTTTAATGTTCAGCGCATTTTAGAAATTAAAAAAAAATTTACATAGACTTAAAACTCTAAAAAATTAAAATCCATTAAAAAAATGTATGAATGACAATTATTTTAAAAGTTATAATGGAAACTATATTGGCGCGGTGTAGTGCATCAACACTGAAGTTAGTTTTTGATAATTTTTATGGTTATATAAATGAATGAAAATGTTAATTCGACAGTATTTTGTTTATTTCATAGTTAAAAATAAATCTTTAATTTTGGACGGATTTTGATTTTTTACAGTTTTAAGTCTATGTAAATTTTTTTTTAATTTCTAAAATGCGCTGAACATTAAAAAAATTAATTATTTATACAAAATTTATTAAATAATTATTAAAAAATAAACTTTTAAAAAAGTTTCTAATTCTAAACGATAGTATATGTTATCCCCTTTATATTTCCGCTTGTTTCACTTAAATCGGTTCATTCATTTAGAAGAGATAACATTTTGTTTCAAAATTTGCAAAAAAAAATAATTTTGAAGTAACTTTTATAAAAAATAATATATTTTTCGTTTTTTTTGGTGGACACATTCCTAAGACCAAATAGAAATGTTTTTTGTCATTTTGATTTTAAAAAAATACTTTGTGTTTTCTCTGAAAATTTTAAGAATTCTAACCCATATTGCAAATTTTTTCCCTTTTAAAAAACAAATTAAAATTTGTTAACAAAAATTATTATTGACTTATAGAATTAATACAAATTTTTTTTATTTCTTTTGAATAAAAAAATTAATGATTGTTAAAAATTTTTGTTTGTTATTCAATCTTTCCTCGAGACAATTTTTCTATTTCGGCAAATAACAGTATAATAATTTATAATTTTAATCAATTTCAAAGTAAAATTTTTAAAACAGGTTATTCAAAATTTTTTCAGTAACAGTAATCCAGGCATTATTGTATAATGACAGTCTCAACCTTAAACAATGCAGAGAGCTTTTACTGAATAAGATGCAGTCAGAAACCGCAGTCGTGAAAGGCGCACCAACAGCTCGCAACGCGCGCGCAACTTTACTTTTTTTATTAAATTTCTCTAAAACTATATTCTGTCCCACTCTGAAAATTACATATTTCATCGGAAAAAACCTCAACTTTCGAATGAAATTATTAAAAAAAAATAAAATACCCAAAACGGTCAAAAATCAAAAATAAAAATTAATTTTGAAAAAAAAAAAATTTTTGTTTGAAAATTTTCTTATATGCATCAGAAATTACATAAAAAATACTTCAAAATCCGTTCCTCATAAATGAAAATCCATAAAGTTTTATCCGACTTATAGTGATTTGAAAATGTCAATGTTTTCGAAAATCTAAAACTTTTACACCCTCTACTTTTTACAATTTTTTTTCAAATATACTAATATTTTGGGAATTCATCACTCTTATAGAGGACAACAAATTACCAAAATATCAAGTCAATCCCAGAACTTTTTTTGGAGGGGGGTCCGCTTCAGAAATTTTGCCCCTTATTTATGGGCCAAAATAATTGAAACCGGCCACTTGAAAAATTTTTGTCACCAATTTTCAAGTTATCTATGATTTTTGGTAGATATATGAGTACTCTATTGCCCCTAAAATATTTTTCAAAAAAAAAATTATTTTTGAAGTAATCAGGTGTTAAAGTTTTGGGTCATTTTATTTTCATTTTATTATTACTTTGAAACAAATAAAGATAATTAAGTAAATTTTTTTTAAATTAAAGCTTAAAGTCTATACTTCAAGAATTAAATAAAGCGATTGCTAAAAAATGAAAATTTATAATTGTTTTTAACAATTATTTTAAACAATTGCAAATTGAAGAATGTTCTCAAAGTTTTTGAAAGATTAAGTTACGATGTATTGATGCGCAAAACTCCAAGGATTAATTTAAAAAAAAGAAAAATCAGTAACCTACAATATTATAGAAATTATGTAGATTTTTTTGACAAAATGCAGGCGAAATTCGACTCGAATTACTGGAAAAAGATAAAATTGCAAACGAATAAATAAGATCATCTTTTGTTTTGTTAGAAATTTCATGCTTTCAAGCGGATTTTTAAGATTAAAAGTGGATTTTTGCCAGCATTTTGTCAAAAAAATCTACATAATTTCTATAATATTGGAGGTTACTGATTTTTCTTTTTTTTTATTTCAATGCCTGGAGTTTTGCGCATCAATACATCGTAACTTAATCTTTCAAAAACATTGAGAACATTCTTCAATTTCCAATTGTTTAAAATAATTGTTAAAAACAATTATAAATTTTCATTTTTTAGCAATCGCTTTATTTAATCCTTGAAGTATAGACTTTAAGCTTTAATTTAAAAAAAATTCACTTAATTATCTTTATTTGTTTCAAAGTAATAATAAAATGAAAATAAAATGACCTAAAACTTTAACACCTGATTACTTCAAAAATAATTTTTTTTTGAAAAATATTTTAGGGGCAAAAAGTGTACTCATATATCTACCAAAAATCATAGATAACTTATAAATTGGAGACAAAAATTTTTCAAGTGGCCGGTTTTAATTATTTTGACCCTTATAAAATTTTGAATTAAATTTATTTTAAAAAACTGTAATATATACATTACTACAAATAAACACGATTACTTTGAATATCAAAAAATATTTTATTAAATTCAATTATATTTTCAAAAATTTCAGTTAAAATTATTTATAAACTTATTTAAAAATAATAAATTGGATTTTCTTCTTTATAATACAAAGTATTTAAAAATAATTTTAGTGTCTGAACAAATTTATTTTTAATAGTTTTTATAATAATTTGTTTATAAAATGTTAATAACAAATTGTGATCTGCCCACGTTAATTATGAAAAAAGTTAGTAAATATTTGGTTATTGGACTCAGAGTGACATTTTAGAGGGGACTCTGGAACGGTTTTGCAAAATTTGCAATAGTTTTTGAGAAAATCAAATTTGAAATTAATAAAATTGGCAATGGATTTTGATTGTTTGAACGCCATTGTCTATTGTTGTCTAACTTCTCTCTCGTTCGAGCAGTGGGTAGAAGAAACTAACAGTGGAAAAAAAGATATTTGAGGGGAAATAGAAAACCACGTGTGTTTACAAAATACTAACCCCAAATTGACAATAGAAAAAATTTGAATTTTTGCTCTTCTGATGGCGGATGGGAAAAATTTGTTTTTCTCTTCAAAAACATATTTTTACGTTACAAACTTTGGAACTTTAACAAAAAACATGGAAAAAGTATGTCAACAAAAAGTCGGATTTTTCTTATTTTTGAGAGTAAACAATTTTTAATTTTGAACTATGGCAAAAACATGGGAAAAGTATGGGAGCAAAAAATTTAAATTTTTCTTTCTTTTAGATTAAAGAAAATTCAATTTTGAACTTTGGCGAAAACATGGGCAAAGTATGGGAGCAAAAATTTTCAATTTTTCTTTATTTTAGAGTAAAAAAATTTAATTTTGAACTTTGGCGAGAGCATGGGGAAAATAGAGGGAAAATATGGGAGCAAAACATTTGAATTTTTCTTTTATTAGAATAAAAAAATTGGCAATTTTGAAGTATGGCAAAACCATGGGCAAAGTATGGGAGCAACAAGAATTATTTTTCACTTTTTTGAGTAAAAAAATTTCCAATTTTGAATTATGGCAAAACCATGGGCAAAGTATGGGAGCAAAAAATTTCAATTTTTCATTCTTTTAGATTAAAAAAAAATTACAATTTTGAATTATGGCAAACCTTGGGCAAAGTATGGGGAAAAATGGCAATTTTGAAGTATGGCAAAACCAGGGGCAAAGTATGAGAGCACAAAAATTCAATTTTTCTTTATTTTAGAGTAAAAAAATTCAATATTCACATATTTTCTCCATATTTTCCCCATGGTTTTGCCATAGTTTAAAATTGTAATTTTTTCACTCTAAAGAAAGGAAAATTCAAATTTTTTCTTCCCATACTTTGCCCACGGTTTTGTCATAATTCAAAATTGCAAATTTTTTTACTCGACAAAGTGAAAAATAAATTTTTCTTGCTCCCATACTTTGCCCATCGTTTTTTCTTCGTTTTGAAAGAAAGAAAATTTTTTTCCGAACCTTTGCAAAAACATGAAAAAAATAACCCGCGTGGAAAACTAAATATGGTAAAAGCTAGCAAACCATGGGAAAAACATGGGAACAGATTTTAGCCATAGTTGGTAAGCTTTCAGCCATATTTTATGTATGAGCAAAAGCTAGCAAACTATTGCTTATGCACGTTTCCCATAGTTCAACTTATTGTTAGATTTTTCACATATTGAAAAAAATTGCAATTTTTAAGTATGGCAAAACCATGGGAAAAGTAAGGGAGCAAAAAATTTAAATTTTTCTTTCTTTTAGATTAAGAAAAATTCAATTTTGAACTTTGGCGAAAGTTCAGAACAAAAATTTTTTTTTCTCCAGAATAAGAAAAATACAATTTTTTTGCTCCCATATTTTCCCTATTTTCCCCCATGTTTTTGCCAAAGTTCGAATTTACAAATTTTTTCACTCTAAAGAAAGGAAAATTCAAATTTTTTGCTCTCATATTTTCCCCATATTGTTATATCTTATCTTATTATTATATTCCCTAGTGTTTAACTTTAATTTAGAAAAATTAAAGTTGAGACGAGGTTGGATAAATGACAAGAATAAATTTATTTGAACACAGTATATTTAAAAGAGATCAAAATTATGGAAAGATGAAATGAGCACTAGCTTTCTAAAAGTGAGTCTTAAGTGGTTTCTCTGTTTACCTTAGAACAGCAAGTTTTTGGTCCTGGCTGGCGCCGATGAGATACAATGGCAATTGTGCGTTAATGGGTTACTAAGTGGTGCAGGTAGATGATTTACGACACTTGTAAATTAGGCAGTTGAATAGGTATTATGTTTCTTTCAGCTTTTGTCACAACTCAAACAATCTTTCAAACACCAAATTTGACTTCAAGATTCACTGAATTTAGAAATTCACGTAAAGATCAGGACAACTACTATACTGGGGTTGCGAGCACTATCACGAAGAGAACCACTTGATGTGATTAAAAGATTAAGACTGTAGTACAGGTGACTACTACTACTGACGATTACATTTTTAAGACTGCCATTTGGTAACTTCTTCTGTTCACTACATTTTTAAGGCTGAAGATCATTTGATAGTCTGACTCTTTTTATACCCAAATTTCCCTGTGTATTTGATGAATTGTTACAATTTGCCATGCATTTGAAGCAACTATACGTTTTACCATGTATTTGAGGCAACTATACGTTTTACCATGCATTTGAGAAACCTTTGTTAGAGAAACACTTGCGTTGACTCAGCTTTTAGATCGCACGTGTTCACATCCTCTTAGTCATATGTTTTTAACAATTTAATATTATAGTTTTATGTTGTTGTTAATTATTTATAGTTATTACAATTGTTATTACAATTTGATATTATTGTTCTACATTATTATAAATTGTTGTTAATTATTACAATTTATTATTATCTTGTTATTATTAACTATTATTTGTTGTTATTTCGTTGTTACAAATTATTATTAACTTATTATGAATTGTTATTTTGTTGTTACATTTTATTATTATCTTGTTATTATTTGTTACAATTAATTATTATTTTGTTATTATTGTTACAATTAATTATTATTATTTTGTTATTAATTATTATTATTTATTGTTATTATCTTGTTATTATTAACTATTATTGTTGTTACTTTTATTACTATCTTGTTATTATTATTATAATTGTTTATTATTCTTATTTGGTTGTTATTGTTACATTAATTATTACTATTATGTTGTTATAATAATTATTCTTTTTTAAACATTATTATTGTTTAAATCTAATTATTATTTTATTATTCTTATTATTACTATTTTCATTAATTAATAATTATTTATAATTGTTAATAATATGCTAATAACAGTTATTTATTGTTATTCCCATTATTATTTATATTATTATTAATATTGAAAAATACGTTACGATGACGTAACAATATTAGCCCCATGTTTTCGCTAAAGTTCAAATTTAATTTTTTTAATCTAAAAGAAAGAAAAATTTTAATTTTTTGCTCCCATACTTTGCCCATGGTTTTGCCATAGTTCAAAATTGGAAATTGTTTTACTCAAAAATGTAAAAAATAAATTTTTGTTGCTCCCATACTTTGCCCATGGTTTTGCCATACTTAAAAATTGCAATTTTTTTTCAATATGTGAAAAATCTAACAATATGTTGAACTATGGGAAACGTGCATAAGCAATAGTTTGCTAGCTTTTGCTCATACATAACACATGGCTGAAAGCTTACCAACTATGGCTAAAATCTGTGCACATGTTTTTCCCATGGTTTGCTAGCCTTTCCCATATTTAGTTTTCCACGCGGGTTATTTTTTTCATGTTTTTGCAAAGGTTCGGAAAAAAATTTTCTTTCTCTCAAAACGAAGAAAAATACGATTTTTGTGCTGCCATACTTTTCCCATACTTTTGCCATGGTTCAAAATGAAAAATTTGTTACTCTCAAAAATAAGAAAAATCCGATTTTTCTGTTCTGTTCCTTTAAATAATAAATAATCAAAGTGTTCAACATCATCTGAAATTGTTCAGTGGCAACTCTCGGTAGGATTATTTTTTATCCTTTAAAAATGCGTAATTAAATTGTTTGTAATAATAATAGTTATTTATCAATTATACATTATTTAATTAACTATTTCTAATTTATTTTATTAATCAACTGTAATTAATTTAAAAAGGAATAAAAATATTGTAATTTTCCGTTTCTACATTTCTCGACTTAGATTAAATTATTTTAAAGAAGAATGGACAAGGCAGAAGAGAAATTATTTTTTTACTAGTGTTTAAGCTGCCTTTTCCCAAAAACTCAAAAAAAAATAACTGCAACTAATTTAAAAAGGAATAAGAATATTGTAATTTTCCGTTTCTACATTATTTGACTTAGATTAAATTACTTTAAAGAAGAATGGGCTAGGCTGAACAGAAATTATTTTATTCTACGAGTGTTCAAGCTGCCTTTTCCGAAAAAATATAAAAAATTAACTGCAATTAATTTAAAAAGGAATACAATTATCGAGTAATTTCCGTTTCTCCATTTTTCTACTTAGATTGAAATATTCTGAACAAGAATAAACTAGGCTGAACAGAAATTATTTTATTTTACGAGTGTTCAAGCTGCCTTTTTCAAAAATTCAAAAAAATAAAAATAACCGTGGCAATACCGTGGCTTGAGCGTGGATCAGCCGGG